>CM060731.1:24996757-25088967 GCA_030704615.1 Takakia lepidozioides
TCCCTCGATGGTCTCTCTACTACCGAGACGGTACATGGCAGTGAGTGGGGGCAAGAAGTGAGGACCACGGGGTGCATGCAGCCATGGCACACGGGGAGGTGCTCGAGGTTCAGAGGAGAGTTGGCAGCCAAGGCGGCTGTGATGGATGAGGTTGGGGTTCTTCTCGGGTTGAGGAGGTCCTCAAGGATGAGATGATGGGGGCAGGATGAGCCTCTGTCATTGATGAGCAGGTGGGAGTACTGCTCAAGAGGTTGCAACATAGCAACCACTGGACGCGTCCTCTACATCTAAGCCCACTGGACTAAGGTTGCAGTACGGAGGACAATTTGGAGCCTGACATTGGACCCATTGTCACCGGAGGAGAGAGACGACGATACGGCGGGTCATGAGGGCTTTATAGGAATTGCTTTGCCTTCAATTGAAGGACTTGAGAGCACTGAAGGGTCAAGAGATCCGTATTGAGTTGGCCACTGACACGTCAATCTTTTCGGAGACCCTATAGATTAAGGGACATGGAGAGGTCTTTGATTCAGATGAGGAAAACGATCTCTGGGAGGAGGTTTGGGGAAGCTCTTGGTGGAGAGTATGCTTCAGCCACAGTGAATGATTGCAGCCAAGAAGGATGTCTATGGCATTGGACGGAGAGACGATGAATGGGCGGGGATTACCGGCCTCTAAATCGTCAGACCAAGTCCGATAAGTAGCCATGCCAACACCAGAGGAGATCTTTGATGCCATCGGGCATGCTAAGGCTATTTAGCACTTTGATTTACGATCCGGATATCACAACTTGCCAATCAAGGAGGCAAACAAGCAGAAGAAGACGGCATTTGGGGGATCAATGAGCACGGCAAGGATTGCCTATATAAGTGGCGGTTCTTACCATTTGGGCTTAAGGAATGCTCCGCAGAGGATTCAGAGAGTCATGGATAGGATTCTAGCAGGGGGTGGACTTTGCTCGGTTTGCACATAGATGACATCATCATCTTTAGTGTTACGATGGAGGAGCATGAGAGACACTTCAGGTGGTTTTGGAGCGCTGAGTGAGAGCGCACGGATTGAAGTTGCATGTGGGGGGAAGTGCAAGTTTTTCACAACCGGATTTGAGTATCGGGTCACATGATATATCCTAGAGGATTGGGGGTACAGCAGACTAAGGTAGAGGCCATTGCACAAATTCCACGCCCCACGGATTTGAGCCGAGTTCGAGCTTTCATGGGGTTGGCAAACTATTATAGACGGTTTGTCAAGGGATTTAGTACCATTGCAAAGGCTCTAACCAAGGCTGACCAAGGTGGACCAGGGAGAGTGGCAGTGGGAAGATGAGCAGGAACGAGCTTTTCAAGAGCTCAAGGTGAGGTTGACCTCGGCGCCTATCCTGAGACGACCTATCAGGGGGCGTCCCTTTCAGCTGCATACGGATTGGAGCATGTTGGGGCTTGGAGCGGTGCTCACACAGGTGGATGATGAGGGGAGAGAGAGTTCGTAGTGGCTTATGCTAGCCGCCTCGAACAACGCTGCAGAGGCTAAGTACAGCTCATATGAGGGAGAGTGCTTAGCTGCAGTGTAGGCCATGGCACACTTCAGGTGATCTATACGGCAATCTTTTCACCCTTGTCACAGATCACCAGCCACTCAAGTGTTGATGGAGTCAGACAAGCTTACGGGGAAGCTTGCACGGTGGGCACTCATACTCCAGGAGTATGATTTCAGGTTTTGCATCGACCGGGTTTGGTCAATCGGGATGCGGATGGATTGAGTCGCAATCCATGCATGAGCCAGCAGGATGACACTGGAGCTCGGTGGCATGGTGAGACGGACGAGGAGATGGTGCCGGGATGGCATGCATCTGTATTTTTGTGTATCTTGGCATCGGGAGGTCAGGTTGGACCACAAACAGGCATGACTGTAGACGGAGTGTCTGAGGACCCTGAGGCTAGTGATGAGCCAGGTGGTGCCAGAGATATACATGAGGATTCGGCTGTGTTGGACTACCTCCGCACGGGACACGGCAGCCACTGTGACTGCCAGGGAGAGGGATCGGATCCTGCAACGAGCCAAGAGGTTCAAGTGGGAGGGGATACACCTACTTCGAGTGTGGGAGGATGGTCGGGTGAGGATTGTGCCTCACCCCACACAGCGTGCACGGTTAGTGCGGCATGCCCATGAGGAGTTGGGGCATTTGGAGTGCGACGCACTCACAGTTTCCTGCAGGGGCAGTATTGTTGGCGTGGTATGCATACAGAGGTGCAACAGTTCGTGGCTAGGTGCATGGTGTGTGTGACAGGGTGCGTGCTTCATTCAACGCCCCTACACCACAGTTGCATCCTTTACCAATCATGGGATTGGGCTACAGGTGGAGTCTTGACTTCGCAGGACCGTTGCCACTGACTATGTGCCACCACAGATATGTGTTGGTGATGGTGGAGCACTTCTCCAAGTGGATTGAGTTGGTTCCATTGCCTGACAAGGCTAGTGAGAGGGCTGCGTATGCATTCTTGGATCGTGTGCTTAGCCGATTTGGTGCTCCAGCTGAGGTACTCACGGACCAAGGGAGAGAGTTCTTGGGGGAGTTTCAGGCTTTGTGTGATAAAGCCTTGATAGACCACCGCACCACTTCTCGGGATCATCCTGAGGCCGATGGCTTAGCAGAGAGAGTTGTTCAGACGATGAAGAGGGGTTTGCGCAAGTATGGCTTGTAGAAGGGACACCTAGGAGATTGGGATCTTCAGGTTCCTTGGTTAGCCATGGGCTATAGGTTCAACAAACAAGCATCATTTGCCTCCTTCTCACCATATTTCCTTCTCTTTGGCCGAGAGTCGGATTTGCCTGCAGCCATTCGTAGAGACACTGCTCAAGTCCTTAACCTTGACGATCCGGACGTGTGGGTACGTGCATGTGATCAGCGTGCAGAGTTGTTCAAGAAAGTCATGCCCATGGCTTTTGAGAACCTTGCCATTGCACAGCACCGTGATACGTTGAGGTATGCCACTATACAGGGTGGAGGATATCGTCCTGGGGTTCGGAGGTTTAGCCCTGGTGACTATGTTTATTTGCAGCAGACTGGTCCTACGACTCTGGATG
Organism: Takakia lepidozioides; assembly: GCA_030704615.1. NCBI lineage: Eukaryota > Viridiplantae > Streptophyta > Takakiopsida > Takakiales > Takakiaceae > Takakia > Takakia lepidozioides. The sequence goes on from CM060731.1 coordinate 24,999,842, forward strand.
TTATTGCAGGGCGTGTTATTCTGAGGGTTCGAGAGGTGTTGCCCTCAGGGGTCCTGATCTTGGAGGGTCGGGATGGCATGACTTGGAAGGACCATGTGCGTAATTGTGCGCCATGTCACCTTCCCAATGTCGATGGCAGAGTTGACCCAAACTTGGCAGTGGTACCTGCAGGTTTGAGGTGCATGTTTTGTGGGTCTGCCAAAGGGGCAGCCACCATGCTGGTGTGGGATCGATGCTCAAGGGGTTGGCATATGGGATGCTTGACACCACCTCTTGAGAAGGTTCCTGACGGAGATTGGTTGTGTCCACACTGCTTGGGATAGTGGCAGTGGACATGACTGGAGGCAGCTAACAAGACATGGGAGGCCAAGCTCATAGGAGTCAATACATGAGATCCCAAGCTCAAGTTCACAGGTTGCAAGACAGCGACTAACGATAGGGCAACTCTTGCACCCGGCCTCTTGATCTATCGAGTTTGAGTGTAGTAGGGATAGTGGTGGAGGACTTAGTGAGGCTGTGGTCACTATCACATCTTGTGGCTACCTGGACTTAGAGGGACCTAAGCACCAGCTAGGGGGGCGATTGTGTGGACTAGTGACTGCCATAGTGGGCAGCATAGTGGCAGCCTAGTGATTGACTAGTTGTAGCCTAGTGGTTGGACTAGTGGCTGGACTAGTGGTGGACTAGTGGTATACTAGTGTGTGGTGTGCACATGTGTTGTGTGGTTTTGGACAGCGATGTAGTTGTGTAGCGATATGTATGCGCACGACAGCTGTCAAGTTATCTTACCACTAGTGTGAAACTAGCTAGGAAATAGCTAGCTTTTACATATTGACATTTGGGATTGGCCCAAGTGTCAATCCAGGGGTCAAGGCAGATTTAGGCCCTGGAGTGGTTATCTTCACGGCAAGCGCGGGAGGCTCATCTTTCTCAAGTTGAGCCTCACCGCGCCTAGCTATGGCGTCGTAGTGTGGATTCCCCATGGCGTGGGGTGCACTTGGCTTGACTTGTATTTGAGTGATGAGGTTATATATGCATGAGTTTATGCTTCAGCTTTGTGAGCTCGCATGAGCTTGTGCTTGTATTCTTCTTCTTTATCATTGTGTGGACTAGTGACTGCCATAGTGGGCAGCATAGTGGCAGCCTAGTGATTGACTAGTTGTAGCCTAGTGGTTGGACTAGTGGCTGGACTAGTGGTGGACTAGTGGTATACTAGTGTGTGGTGTGCACATGTGTTGTGTGGTTTTGGACAGCGATGTAGTTGTGTAGCGATATGTATGCGCACGACAGCTGTCAAGTTATCTTACCACTAGTGTGAAACTAGCTAGGAAATAGCTAGCTTTTACATATTGACATTTGGGATTGGCCCAAGTGTCAATCCAGGGGTCAAGGCAGATTTAGGCCCTGGAGTGGTTATCTTCACGGCAAGCGCGGGAGGCTCATCTTTCTCAAGTTGAGCCTCACCGCGCCTAGCTATGGCGTCGTAGTGTGGATTCCCCATGGCGTGGGGTGCACTTGGCTTGACTTGTATTTGAGTGATGAGGTTATATATGCATGAGTTTATGCTTCAGCTTTGTGAGCTCGCATGAGCTTGTGCTTGTATTCTTCTTCTTTATCATTGTGTGGACTAGTGACTGCCATAGTGGGCAGCATAGTGGCAGCCTAGTGATTGACTAGTTGTAGCCTAGTGGTTGGACTAGTGGCTGGACTAGTGGTGGACTAGTGGTATACTAGTGTGTGGTGTGCACATGTGTTGTGTGGTTTTGGACAGCGATGTAGTTGTGTAGCGATATGTATGCGCACGACAATGGTATTCGACCAGTGGTTGAATGGAATCCCAGTTGCATTCATCATCACAGCAAGATCAAAGGCAATCGATTTGGAGCCATGGATGTCCACACTGAACGGGAAACTTCAGGCTCACCAGGCAGGATGGTACCCACATGCTTGCATTATTGATGACGCAGATGCTGAAACGAGAGGCCTCGCATCATGCCAAGCTGGAAATGATTTCGCATAGAACGGATTTCTTCATGCCCCGATTCTAGGGTTTGAGTCCCTGTCTGCCCCCTATCCCACCAGCTCCGCTCGTCGTCTCTCATGATCAGACTCGACCCTAAAACAAAACAAACATAGCTCCGCCCTGTTCGACGTCTCTCATGATCAGACTCGACACTAAAAGAAAGCAAACACAGCTTCGTCCTGATTGTCGTCTTTCACGATCAAACTGGACACAAAGAAAACAAACAGATGGCAGGGGAGACAAAAAAACGCTTAGTCCCCTCTATCATGACTGGATGGATGAGAAGACATTACCTTTATCATGGTAATTCCACAGTGGAGCGATTGAGTTAAGAATCTAAGATCGTTATTTTTCAGATATGAGCCAGGCATGAAAAGCAATCAGGTGATTGCCAATTCATTCCTCTCTGAAACTCCTTGGTTTTCTGCACATCTCCATATTATAATGTTGTCACATGTCTTTCTATGTCAGGGCCGTGTGGGGGCAGTCTGCAGTATTTCTATGCCTTTGGTATGTGATATGAGGAGAACATGGCAAAAGAATGTCGTGTCTAAGATCAAAGATGCAGATTTGTCTGCATGTGTCATGCAAGACATGTCTAAAATCATGTATAGTGCGTCAAAAAGCGAGGGCGACGCAGGTGAAGCATGGGCGGTGTGCGAACTTGTGAATTTGCGTTTCAAGTACCCCACTCTAAGTGAATTTTGTGACTATTTGGAGCAGGAGTGGGTTCCTAAAGCTAACATGTGGACAATGGGTTCTCGCAATATTCCACACGCAGGAATGCCGCCATTGAAGCTTATCATGGAAATCTGAAGGCACAGCTGAAATGTACAAAGAGCAAACTGGTTAGCAGCTGAGTCGATTGGCTCATTCATGAACTCACAGGTGATTTGCTCACTCATTATTGGTATATGTCCTATGCCAAAACATATGGCTTCATCCATAACAAGCGACTCAAAGGCTTTGTCTGTAGCTCTATTGTGCTTGCTAAACAGATTCCCAATTGCAATGTGAACCTTCCGCTACAGAAGGGGGGCATCGCAACCGTGAAATGTATTTGGGATGAGAGGACTACGTATACGGTTCACAATCCACAGTCCAACTTGAGGTATTGCGATTGTCGTCATGCCCGCAAAGGGAATATGTATGCGCATCAGGTGAAGGTCTTGCAAATGATGCACCCCAACTTGGAAGATGGCACCATAGCAAAATACTGTGGAAGCCTTATTGGCAACAGCAGAGGAGGCTTTCATAGCCTGTTTGCACCACCTGAATCACCCACAGCAATGCGCTCCAAAGCGCCTCCCCTTCCTACCACACAGAACTCATCACCATATTTGTTTCAGAAAAATCCAGGACTGCCATTGTTGGATTGATATCCACTGAGTTCGAGCGCGTTCTCAACATGACCAGACAGAGCACGGTTTTGCAAGAACACCTTATCTGCATTGACGCGCATGAAACCACAATCATCTTGCACTAGTGTTGCGGAGGGCCCCACAAGATGTGGCTGGAACCACCTTCCCTTGAAGAGAATAGGCCGGTACGTTGTATACTGAAGTTGGAGTATGCTCTCAAGCTCTCCAATGTACTGAAGTTTGCTCATAGCAGGTCGTGTATCTCCCTTGCCCCACACGGAGTCTTGCCAATATGTCGCACACAAGCCAGAATCAAAGGTTGTTTTGCGCTTCATGTCAAGAGCACGAATGCGGAAATGACCGTGAACCCAACCGCCGTGTATGAGGTCGCGAATTGAGAGGGGGCCCTTGCATTGTCTTGCACCAAATCTGAAACCACCTCTCATTGAGCAACGGCGTCATAAACTGAAGTCTGAAGCCACTGTTGGAATGAACTTAGAGGCTGCAATTCCATGGGCAAATTTTGTGAATGAACATTCCGGCGGCCCGCTCCTCGTCGTGGGCGTCTAGTAACCGGCCTTGGATGGTTCCGCCTCCATGCAAGCGTCTCCTCCTCTCGTTGTTGAACAAGATTATTGTATCTTGCCTCCCACTCATGTATGGATGGGGAGTTCTTTAGTATGAAGTCATGCGCTTGCTCAATCACCAAGGTCGGCAATTTTACCCTCTTTGATTTTTTGGGCAAAACGATGTTCTTGGTTCGTGCATCCTCCTCTTCCTTCCACATCCGAGGGGATTCCTCATCCACCCTTGCCATGTACTCCGTGCAATAGAACAAAGCTTCTTGCAACGTATACCCCTCCGCCATGCTACCCTCCGGGTGCGCCATTTGTCTTACAAATCCTTTCAAAGTCTTCATATAACTCTCAAGGAGTACATCCACCGAGAATGAACGGGGCCGGCAATCAAAGCCTCTTCCACTAAGTGCACTACCAAGTGCACTTGGATGTCAAAGAAGGAGGGAGGAAGGTGCATCTCCAACATACACATTACCTCCGCCGCCTCCTTCTTCATGCGTGGAAAATCTGCTTCTTCCAACTCTTTGGAGCAAATCCACCGGAACAAGCCTCCCAATCTATAGATTGTCTCACGAACCTCGGGAGTCAATGTCCCATGTACTGCAATGGGCAAGATGTCTTGCAATAGATTGTGGTAGTCATGAGACTTCAAACCATGGACCCGTCTTCTTCGCTGAACTTCGTACGGAGGGATGACCCATAACCAATTGGTGTTCGGACAGCACTTATGGTGGCTATCACTTTCTTGTATTCCTCCTTTGTCCATTGCCAAGGTGCGCGCCTATACTTCCACCGTACAACACCCTTTGGGTCCACACCATTTTGTTCGGCCCATAGATGGCGCATGCGACCCTGCTCCTCAAGCTCCTTTCTAACACCGAGAGAATATCCTTTTGCAGCCACTCCTGCCGGCGTGCCATGAAGAACCCAAAAAAAGGACGAGCAGACATTCTTCTCAATATGCATGGGATCTAGAAGATGGCGAATCTTCAGGTCCTACATATATCCCCACCCACAAAGACTTACACAAAAAAATTTACTTGAAAGTGACAATGCAACGCATACCAAATGTGCAATATCACATGCATGCATAGGGATATTGACGGTGTTTTTGTGGAATATATACCGCCCAATATGGCAACTCACCCGCATGGGCCTCCTTCCATCAGTCCTCCCAAAACTGCCCGGACGGTGTCATAGGGGCTTCCTCTTTGCCATCAAACAAGTGTTTCTCTCTTCTTGTCCATCGATGTCTCATAGGAAGAATTGCGGTAGTTGGGATACACCATCTTGTGAAGATGGCGGGAACTATGTGCATCAAGATCATCGCCACAATACAAGCATGCATGGTACCATTTGGTGCTTAGCCCCGAGCAAACAGTTAGTCATATACTACACATCCCGCCACATTAGCAAAAACAAAAAGTTGTCATGTGCATGGCCCATAATGTCATCTACCTCACTACGGTGCACAAGACTGTCGCCGCTACTTCAATCAATCCCAATCCTCATCCTCATCCGGCATTGACAAGTGAATGTACGCGGGTTGTTCATGGGGAACATAATATACCTGGATAATCACGCATTGTCCAAAGCAAGATGCCTCTCATCTGAAAAGATTGTCCGGCCATAGGGTCAAGTGAAACATCCAATGTCGGGACCCCCCTCCATAGCTCTTTAAGTTCATCAACAAGAGGTCGCAAGTACGTGTCCATGTTTGCCACTTGTTTTTTCCATTTGAGACATTCACATCATTGTTTCAATGCTCCACCAATATGCAGATTATACTACAAAATGAATTACACGTCTTACTCCATGATTATGTCACTCATCAATCTTGCATCCGAATTGGTCAAAGATCAGAAGTTTAATGTAAAGTCGAAGGCAATAATAAACATGAAATGAGTATACTCACCTGGCACAATGGCAGCCAACATGATATGGCTTTTTTTAAATGAAAGATACGGAGGGATATTGTAATTCACCATGGTCACCGGCCAAGTGGAATGACTACATGACTGGACAGAGAATGGGTTGACCCCATCCGAGGAGAAGCCGAGGTGGACATGTCGTGGGTCCTCCAAGAGAAAAGGCCACATCTCTTCAATATGCCTCCATGCTTGTGAATCTTGTGGCCCGCACACCTTTCCCGGGGGGCTCCGATGTGAGGCGTGTCATCTCATGAGTCTGGCCAATTCGGGGCTTCACTATTGTGCCCTCAATCGCGGGATGATCGGAAAGTAATGCATTTTCTAGGATGAAATACCCCACGCCCCCCACATGTAATCATCCCATTAGCACACATAATACAACACCCTTATGTCTTTCCCTTTATGCAGCCTCTCCCTCATTTGGGTGTGAATGGTCAAAACCAAACGTCGCTCCTTCCACTCCTCACTCGCTCCTTCCAAAACCACAATCAGATCTTGCTTGAGTACTACTCTCTAATAATCTCCATGTGAAGGGGAATGATGCTTATACCTTGCGTGGTACTTTTTTCCCTTGGACATCATCTCGATATCGGTCTTTCTTACACTTTGGGCACTTGGTGAGATGCGAATCATCTCCGTAGTATAGGGTTTTATCGCATGGACATGCATGAAAAATCTTATAGCCCATCCCCACAGAGTCCAAGACTTCGCGCGCCTCTTTCTGCGACCGTGGCATCTTGGGTTTCAAGTGTGGAGCAAGGATATAGTCTGCAATAGTTCGCATTGTGGCAGACATCCGAACATTACTTATGCCAAATCAAATTTGAAGATTGAGCAAAAATAAGATTGTTGAAAGTCGACTCATTTTCGCCCCTTCGTACAAGGGAGTTCTCGCCTCCCTCTCCATGTCATTTGAGGGGGCCATTTCAGGATCATCGATTGGCCGAGTTCCCTCTTCATGGGATGCATCAGCACCCACATGATGCATTAAGAGATCCTCCATGGCTTGCACATCCTCCTGGTTAATTCCATGCTCATTGTAGTTGTCACTGTCACTATCACTGTCATCGTCATCATCGTCCAGTACCGTGGGGGCGGCGTCTCGCCCACGGCTCCCGCCTGATGTACTTGGGTTGTTTTCGGATGGGGTGCTAAGAGAAAAGACCGGGAAGGGATGGACAAAGTCCTGATACGAATAAATGAACATAGGGACATATATTATAATGTGTCATTGCAACCATACACTTCATTATAAGCGAAATGCAAACAACAACCTTCAATGTGTGTGTGCATCAAATATGTCATTCAATAATTACATATATGTGCGCAACGTACACGCATGCAAAGTTTCAAACCCAAACAAAATCATTTCCCCCCCCAATGACGCATTCACCCTATCAACCAATTTTTGTGTATTAATGTGAAAGAAAATCTTCTCATGTTAAACGGATGTGGCTCAAGCTTCATTTTTTCCTACATGTGCTTAAATATGTGTGCAACACCTGTACAAAGATCCAGCAGGGTTAAAAATAAAAAAATAAAAAAAAAAAAAATAAAAACCTCCCCAACGATGCACTCACTCTTGCACCAATTTTGAATTAAATCGAATTTAAATGAATTTAAAATAAATATTTGCATTTAGAAAATATATGATTGCAGTTTTGAGGGGCGTAATGATTTTATTTTTAGCTCTATTTTGTTCTGTGATATCAGGCTTTGCACCACTACATCCATGCAAAAAATGGGACAAAAAAAAAATGGAAAAAAAATAAGTGTGTTTCTAGGGTTACTTTTGCAGAACTCTCTATGAAGAATGCATGAAGTTGAAGATAACTCAACTTTGGACTGCAAATGAGAGAACAAAAATCTGGTTATGGGTCCAAATGACTTTGGTTTACTCCCAAATTTTGCACGCACATTGCATATGCTATCATTAAGCATATGGCTTGAAAATGGAAAAAAAAAAAAAAAAAATCATCTGCAGGCGAAACACAATTTTCCGTCTCTATGACACGTACCTGCGTTCAACACTAGAATGATCCATTGAATCAACTTGGTTCAAGCTCATATTTGGTCCACATGTGCATAAGTATGTTTAGATCATATATGCAAAGTTGCAACCCACACGAGCAACAAGAATTTTTTTACATCAATCGATTAATCGGATGTATACAAAGTACATCATGAGAATATCTACAATGCCCCTCTACGCAATCCCTGTCTCAAAGGAACCCTATTTCTATCATACACATCCCACTCACGCTGTAATCGGAGGTCCCAATCATCCCGGGAGAACTCGTATGATGTAAATAGTTCGCTGCCAGCCTTAATAGTCATACTAACACATGTCATCACAAACATGTGCATCCCCTCACAATATACTGACGTATGACCACAAAAGCTCTCATGCCCATCGCTTCGCTCGTCCCATAATACATTGGTTCTCCTAGGATGACCAAAAGAACTATTGACCAGCCCAGCAACATTGCCGAAGACGTCAGGGTCACCATCACAAAATCTGATCTCAATGGGAGACAACCCCCGTCTACTTACATCCTGTCCGTTGACACACAAAATATAGGGTAGGATGTATGGGGCTTCGAGGCGTAATGTACGGAACTCCGCGGAGGTGTAGTATGGACCGTAGTAGGGAAACAAGTCCACCATGCCGTTTCTCCGAGGAGGAACCACAATATCATTGACCGTCAATAAACCCCGACCCATAGCAGGGTCTGTAGGGGGGCTGCTATTTCATGAGCGGCATGAGCATGAGCGGAAAAAAAAAAAGCATGAGCAGACCATTGTAAGTCCATGGAAATAGGGTTAGGAGGCACGGAAATAGGGTCATGTGAAGTTGGAATGTGGCACCAGTGGACTTGAAATGCAACATTTTATTGCATTTACTTGCCGAAAATGGCTAAGTCTCAGATCTGACTGGGCCGGAACTGGAAAAATGGCGCCGAATTTCCGATTTTGGTGCCAGTCAGATCTGGGACTTAGCCATTTTAGGCCCCGAACTAGAAAAATGGCGTTTTTTTTTTTTTTTTTTTTTTTTTTCGGTGCCATTTTACCAGTTCGGGGCCGAAAATGGCTAAGTCCCAGATCTGACTGGGCCCGGAACTGGAAAAATGGCGCCGAATTTCCGATTTTGGTGCCAGCCACCCTAGGGACTTAGCCATTTTTCCAGTTCGGGGCCGAAAATGGCTAAGTCCCAGATCTGATAGGGCGCGGAACTGGAAAAATGGTGGCGAATTTCCAGTTGCGGTTCCAGCCATCGTAGGGACTTAGCCATTTTCGGGGCCCGAAACTGGAAAAATGGCGCCATTTTTCCATTTCGGGGCCGAAAATGGCTAAGTCCCAGATCTGACTGGCACCAAAATCGGAAATTCGGCGCCATTTTTCCAGTCATGCAGGTAATTCGAAGAGCGGATGGATGGAAATCCGGCGCCGGATTTCCATCCGCCAGGTAAGTCGGCGCGCAAAATTTCCGTCATGCAGGTAATTCGAAGAGCGGATGGATGGAAATCCGGCGCCGGATTTCCATCCGCAAGGTTGGTCGGAGAGCGGATGGATGGAGATCCGGCACCGAATTTCCATCCTCCAGGTAATTCGAATCCCGGATGGATGGAAATCCGGCGCCGAATTTCCATCCAGCAGGTAAGTCGGATCGCTGGCGTATGGATATTCGGCGCCGAATTTCCATTCGCCAGGAATTTCGAAGCGCTGAATTACCTTCCTGCAGGTAATTCTGATCTATGAATTACCTTCCTGCAGGTAATTCTGAGCGTGTCCGATTTCTTGGAATCCTTCACTGCTAGAGGCAAATCAGAACAGCCTCGGACGGAAATTCGGCGCCGTTTTTCCATTTCTGGGAGGTTTCTGCGACTTCCTTTGAGGGGGCCCCGATGGAAATTCGGCGCCGAATTTCCATCCGGGGGATGATCTCTGTCGGAGAGGTGCCGGCCTCTCCGCCGCTCTGTTGGATATTCGATGCCGAATTTCCGTCCGGGGGTTGAAATATGACGGCCAGGTGCTGGCCTCTCCCCCCTCCCCGACTGCATTGGAACGGCCCCGGATGGAAATTCGGCGCCGTTTTTCCATCTGGGGAGGTTTTTACGACTTCCTTTGAGGGGGCCCCGATGGAAATTCGGCGCTGAATTTCCATCCGGGGGATGGTCTCTGTCGGAGAGGTGCCGGCCTCTCCGCCGCTCTGTTGGATATTCGGTGCCGAATTTCCGTCCGGGGGTTGAAATATGACGGCCAGGTGCCGGCCTCTCCCCCCTCCCCGACTGCATTGGAACGGCCCCGGATTGAAATTCGGCGCCGTTTTTCCATCTGGGGAGGTTTTTATGTCGACCAGTTTTCGGTCTGACCCCCCGACACGACTCCTTTGGGGGGGCCCGGATGGAAATTCGGCGCCGAATCTCAATCCAGGGGATGCTCTCTGTCGAACACGTGCCGGCCTCTACGCCCGAGGCGACTTCATCCGGGCTTCCCCTGTTGGCCGAATTTCCGTCCGGGGGTTGAAATGTGACGGCCAGGTGCCGGCCTCTCCCCCCTCCCCGACTGCATCCGAACCGCCCCGGATGGAAATTCGGCGCCGTTTTTCCATCTGGGGATGTTTTTATGCCGGCCAGTTTTCGGCCTGACCCCCCGACACGACTTCCTTTGGGGGGCCCGGATGGAAATTCGGCGCCGATTCTCCATCCAGGGGATATTCTCTGTCGCACACGCGCCGCGTTCTGCGCCCGAGGCGACTTCATCCGGGCTTCCCCTGTTGTATATTCGGTGCCGAATTTCCGTCCGGGGGTTGCAATGTGAGGGCCAGATGGCGGCCTTTCCCCCGAGCCGACTGCATCCGAAAGGCCTCGGATGGAAATTCGGCGCCGTTTTTCCATCTGGCGATGTTTTTATGCCGGCCAGTTTCGGCCTGACCCCTCGACACGACTTCCTTTGGGGGGGCCCGGATGGAAATTCGGCGCCGAATCTCCATCCAAGGGATATTCACTGTCGCACACGCGCCGGCCTCTGCGCCCGAGGCGACTTCATCCGGGCTTCCCCTGTTGTATATTCGGTGCCGAATTTCCGTCCGGGGGTTGTAATGTGAGGGCCAGATGGCGGCCTTTCCCCCGAGCCGACGACATCCGAAAGGCCTCGGATGGAAATTCGGCGCCGTTTTTCCATCCGCGGAGGTTTTTATGTCGGCCAGTTTTCGACCTGACCCCCCGACATGACTTCCTTTGGGTGGATCCGAATGGAAATTCGGCGCTGAATTTCCATCCGGGGGATGTTTTCTGTCGGACAGGTGCCGGCATCTCTGCCCCAGACGACTTCATCCGTGCGGCCCCTGTTGGATATTGGGTGCCGAATTTCCATTCGGGGGTAGTAATGTGACGGCACGGTGCCGGCTTCTCCCCTTCAGCCGACATCATCCGGACGGCCCCCCACTTTCTGACTGCATACCATTGGCAGTTATTGCGCAAAGATCAGGGGCCGCATTCCGGAGACAAGGTTCATTAACACTCTGACTGTGGATTTTTGAGATAGTTGGCTCCCTGGATTTGGATCAGGCTTCGTCGCTCGGACAAATCGGCACCGCATTCCTTCCCATCGCTGCATCCCCCTTCTACCAGGGAGCTTCCCCGCACGCCATCCTGGCAGTCTTGTGTGCACATCTCCCATGGCGGAAAACCCGAGCGCTACAGTGTACTGCCCTCCTCACGAGCATAGAGCTTCATTTCCGTGCAGAGGGGACATCTGCCGGGTGATGGAGAAATATCTGTGCGTTCGATACCACCTGAAAACCGGGGTCGGTTTTTTTGGAGGAGGAAAGGAAGGACTCAAACGGCCTTGTTGTCGAGAGTATTGTTGTGCTCCACGATGATTTCGGCGATGGCAGGGAATGGCGAGTTCCACCATCGGACAGCGTCATATACAGGGCTGTTGGGGACTTCATTTGCCCGCCAAATGCACCTTCTATCCTGGCGCCTTCCACGAAACAATCCGCGAATCAGAGAGTGGCTACCTCAAAGAGAGAAGTCCGCAACGAAGTAAATCCAGAGCCGAACCCATCCATGAAGACGAGCGAGAACTGGGTTGTTCACAACCTGTCCGACTCAGACGAGGTCATGGTAGTTCCGAGATCGTCCTGGAGATCAGGCAAGTCCTCAATGGATGTTAGTGGAGGAGGGAGTCATATTCCCAGCACGAGCACCGCAGTTCGATCTATTCTTGAAATTCTGCGAGGGCTTCACCTGGAGGGACACCGGTCGGAGCTAGCCGGGCTGGACTACAGCAAGTTCGCAATTAAATCGGTTACATGCCTTCCCGCCGACGTCGACGGTAATATCTTCTTTGAGTTCCCTCCTCGGGCGGACTACTCGAGGGCGTCCGGAATGTTGACAGATATGGATAGAAAACATGACGGTCATCCTTGGTGCGTTACCAAAACCACCAGCATGAAGATGCTCGATGGTTTCCGGTGCGCTACGTTGTTTGTGCGGGCGCGTTGCGGTGTTTCTCCCCAACTTGCTTCCACTTTAAATCCAGAGGTCACAGGAACGAGACCGATTGGATAGGCACAGCTCATCAACCATTTCGAGCTCATGAGAAGGTTCCGAACTCCACATTTAAGTGTGCGCATTGCAAAGAACCACCACACTGCATGTCTGTTTGTAATGCCAAGCAGTTCTATGTGTTGCACCGTTTCCCTGACCTCACCCGAGCTTGCATACACATTGGTTCCCATTGTCACAAATTGGCGAGGGGGAACAAAAATGGCGCCGAATTACCTGTCATGAGGGGACCTATAGCCGCGGAATTCGGCACCATTTTTCGCCAGAGAGACCTATTACCGCGAAATACGTCGCCGTTTTTTCAGGTTACGGACCCTACTACCGCGAAATTCGGCGCCATATTTGCACATGTCGCTGGGAATTGGCATGAGCGGAAGACGAAATATCATGAGCACAACTGTCAAAACTACAATTTTCCCTTCAAGGGGCCGAATAATATATTTGTTTTTCCTGACACATTGCATTAAATTAATGTTTTTTTATTGTTTTTTATTTTCGAAATTTGTACTTCTGCTCATGAAAACCGATTGTCTTACTACTCCGCTCATGCCGCTCATGCTCATGAAATAGCTAACCTCGTCTGTAGCGGCTCTCACAACATACCGTCTTCCCCAATACTCGAACTCCACATTTTCTCGGATGGGGGTGGGAGGGTCGAGATGATTCCCCCAACAACGAGGCTGGACGATCCTCAGTAACATAGTCCTATGCGCTTCCCATCGGGGGCGAGGATCCGGCTCAGGCCGCCCAAGCCGAAGGGGAGGAAACCTAGGGCGAAGCCGACCCCTCCTAGGGGTTCGGGGGGCACATGCATGTGGAGGTGGAGGTGGAGGTGGTACTGCTGGCAGAGGAGATGAAAGTGGAGGTGGTTGAGGATGTAATGTCAGAGGTGCATGTGGGAAAAACAATCACCTTTGCCGCATCCGCAATCTTGTTCTTCTTGTAATGATTTTCGACAACATGCGGTCGCCGCCTCGGTGGTCTGGTGCCGCCCGGCGGTATCCGTTCCCAACACTTAGTGCACCAACACTCAATCCTGTCGGGGGGGGGGGTCAAAGGTGGACGTGGTTGGACGGGGGGGCCCGCGAGGGGGCAACCCGCGGCGCGCCCGACTCGATCCCGGAGTGTCAACATCCTCCGCATCACCTTAAAATTGGCCCCGGTCCCTTCTATGATTGTGCCCGGCAACCTGTATTGGATCAGGTGCAATGGGTGCCTCCTCGCCACGCTCACCATCCCATCCTAATTAACACACACCACCAACACTTTCATTTCTCAAAAACCGTTGGCAAAAAAACCCTATGCCTCAGCCTCGGGGCTTTCAAAATTGGTAACCAAAGGCGGAGCATCCCTATGGTGCTAGAGCCCAAGACAATAAATCCTTCCTCTCGTTCTATCTTCAAGATGCTCACACTATGGAAAACTTTGTTGAGACCCAGCGCTTTGCGATTATCAGATTGAACCACATTTTGGGTATGTGAATCCTAATACACCGTTTATCCTTTTAACCCCAAGACCCACAACCAAAACTGCCAATCCAAAACCCAACACCATAAAGAACAGCAAACACCCTAACCCAATACCATATGAAAAAATAAAAAATAAAAATAAAAACTAAGAAACCCAAAAGGCCCTTAACCCTAAATCCATAAAGGCCGGCCGTCGCCTCCTGCGACACCCTGGCATCGCATTGGACGACGCATTTTTTTGTTTTTTACCTGGGGGTTGCACACCGCGACGGACAGCCGTCGCGGGGGGCGACATGTTTTTTTATATTTATGGCCGGGGGTCGCAAGAAACGACGGCCAGCCGTCGCAAACTTCACTTTTACATTTCAAAAAGAGGGCGGGCGCAGGCGTGCGACGGCCAGGCGTCGCACGTGGGCGCCGAGCCTTTTTTTTTTTCTCTAAGTGCTAGAAGCATCTATTTCCCCTCCCTTTTTCGTTTGTTCTTTGGGAGAGAGGTAGTTCAGAGAGTGGGGTTTAGGGTGGAGGAGAAACGCACCTGCTGCTGAGCCCGAGGTGGTCACAAGGCCCCAAGGAGTTTGCCCCAACGCCGCTCCAACGCCCAAGGTAAGCACCGCCTCCTCCCTCACTTTCTGTCTTTTTTTCTTGCCCTAAGCACGAGCTGATGTCTCTCTCCCTTGCGTGGTAGGAACGCCGTGCAGAGGCGCGACCTAACGAGCTGAAGAGAGAGAGAGAGAGAGCCGTGGTGAGCGGGGGAGAGACGCCCTGCAGTGGCGGGGACCCGCGTCGCTGGCAGCCGCGACAGCACCGCAGCAGCTCGCCGCGCCTGCTCGCTTCAAGCAGCAGCAGCAGCAGCAGAGGTACGTCAGGGAAATTGCACTCTCCCTTTCTTCTCTGCTTCTGTTTACTGTTCAAAGGTAGTCTTCCTGCCCTGACTTTAAATTTAGGTCTGGTGCCAGGAGTGGGATAGACCCTTGAGCGCATCCATGATGTCCTCCCCCATGTCACAGACTGGAAACAAGTTCAGGGAAGTTTTCTTCCTAACTTCATTTTCATCGGACAATTTTCTGGTAACAGACATGGCTTTGGACACTACACTCTCTAAGTCAGGTTTATCCAGCAAGGTCAAGACTTGCAGGTCCATATTCAGATCCTTGAGAATCTCTTTTACTCTCTTCTCCCAGGGCTCACCCTATTTGACAGGGCGGTCCTGTTTCCAAGATATAGAGTAGATTAACTTAGGATATATGGTGTTGGACATATGTTGCAGCTGAACCACCATCTGACCTTGAATTTAGGGTGTCGGGAGCTTAAAAGAGAGCAGCATAGAAGAGAGAGAGAGGGAGGGAGAGGGAGAGAGGGACAGAGAGGGACAGAGAGAGGGAGTGAGAGGGAGACATCAGGGGGCTGCTGCTCAGTCACTTCCCCCCCCCCCCACATTCTCTGTTTTTCTTTGTTGCCCCCTCTCTTGGGGAAACAAAAGGGACAAATCCTACCTCTGTCATGGGCTGACGTTGGTAGTAAGACTTACCTTCACATATAGAATTAATCCGGGTTTTCCAGATATCCTCTACAAATCCCTTCATACAAGCATCAATCTGCTGTGTGTGAGTTGCCCAAAAACTAGGCCTCAGAAAGGGCTGGGCTTTTGGCTCAGCCTCGATTTTTTCGAAGTTAGTAAACAAAGGTACATGCACAATTCCCTTGATAGATTTGAAGAGAGAGTCTCTTTGGTGAGAGAACCCCGGATAGTGTATCAGAAAATGAATAATGTCTTCAGGTTGCCCACAGACATGGTTGGACACTACAACCTCTAAGTCAGATTTATCTAGCAGGGTGAAGACTTGCGAATCCAGGTCCAGGTCCTTGAGAATCTCTTCTACTGTCTTCTACCAGGACTTAGCCTGTTTGACAGGTCGGTGGGCGGTCGTGTTTCCAAGATATAGAGTCGATTAATTTAAGATATCTGGAGTTGGACATATGTTGCAGCTGAACCCACCATCTGACCTTGAATTTATCTCGTCGGGAGCTTAAAAGAGAGCAGCACAGAAGGAGTTGTTGCTGCTCAGTCACTCCCTCCCCCCCACATTCTCTGTTTTTCTTTGTTGCCCCCTCTCTTGGGGAAACAAAAGGGACAGATCCTACCTCTGTCAGGGGCTGACGTTGGTAGTAAGACTTACCTTCACATATAGAATTAATCCGGGTTTTCCAGATATCCTCTACAAATGCCCAAAAACTAGGCCTCATAAGGGGCTAGGCTTTTGGCTCAGCCTCGAGACTTTCAAAGTTAGTAAACAGAGGTACATGTACAATTCCCTTGATAGATTTGAAGAGAGCGTCTCTTTGGTGAGAGAACCCCGGACAGTGTATCAGAAAATGAGTACTGTCTTCAGATTGCCCACACAACGGGCAATTGCACTCTCCCTTTCCTCTCTGCTTCTGTTTGCTGTTCAAAGGTAGGCTTCCTGCCCTGAGTTTAAATTTCAGTCTAGTAAGCCCGAAAGGCTGGTAGCAAGCCGCACTGCCTCTTCTGATGGATACTCCTGACAAGGGCAACATGGAGTTAGGGTCACTGTACACAGCCCAAAAATACCAAAGGCTCACACGGTAGAACAAAGGGTAGACCCTTGAGGTCATCCAAGATGTCCTCCCCCATGTCACTGACTGGAAACAAGTTCAGGGAAGTTTTTTGCTTAACTTCATTTTCATCAGACAATCTCATGGCAATAGACATGGTTGGACACTACAACCTCTAAGTCAGATTTATCCAGCAGGGTGAAGACTTGCGGTTCCAGGTCCAGGTCCTTGAGAATCTCTTCTACTGTCTTCTGCCAGGACTTAGCCTGTTTGACAGGTCAGTGGGCGGTCCTGTTTCCAAGATATAGAGTCGATTAACTTAGGATATCTGGTGTTGGACATATGCTGCAGCTGACCCCACCATTTGACCTCCCCCCCCCCAACCCATTTTTTTCCATTGTTGCCCCCTCTCTCCCTCTGTCTCCCTCTCTACTGGGAATTGGCAGTTTGCTATCAGTGTGGATTTTTTGTTCCTCTATCAGGCTTTTTCATCCATACCGGATGAGCCACCAGGATGGACACTGAATTACCTCTATGATGGTTCTTTTGGCCTTTTCATTCATCCTCTATTGACTCTCATCCATATCGGATGAGTCACCATGGAAGAAAAGAATTACCTCTATGGAGGTTGCCAACAGCATCCTGTTTTTCCATCCGTACCGGATGAAAAACTACCAAGGTGATAATTTTTCATTCTTCTTTTATTGACTCTTGTTATCCATACCGGATGGTCTGGAAAGGAATGATAGAATTACCTAGATGGAGGTAAGGCGCTGCCACGGATGATATTCCTTATTTTTTCATCTTGACACATGTGAGCTGTCTATGGGTGATGTGATTATGACCTGGAATTGATCTTTACTACCCCTAATTATGATTAATTACGGTGGAAACCCTAACCCCTACCCCAAAACCTATTTTTTACCTTGCTACGGATGAAATCCGTCAGGGTTTATGGACTCGTCCTACCATTTTTCATCCGTGGATGAAAAATCGGGGGACAACCCTATGTCGTCTCTCCCGCTGTCAGAAGCACGCGATGTGCTTCTGAGCTCGCGAGGAGAATGTTATGGCGGGCGTGCTTCGGTGGCTGCCTCGTTTGTGGTGTCGTACCCATGCTGGACGAGCGCCTGGGGGGGCGCGAAGGCGGCGCCTTGTCTCTCTTGCAGCGGGAAACACCGCTATGAAAGCAGTGGCATCTTCCCTCCTCTGGTTTTTTCTGTGCTTATCAAGGATGCTTATGATGGGAAAATCTCTTCCTTTTTTCTAGTGCCTTGCGTTTGTGCCTGCTTTGCTTCATTGCTTATGTGCTTTGTGGAGGCGGCTTGCTGCTGGTGGTGATGGCGCATAACCCTCTTCCCCAATCGCTTAACGTGCCTTTGGAGTTTAGGGATTCTCATGTTCTTATCTCTTTCTCTTGCTTTTGAGTTTCTTAGTTGACATTGATGACAAGTGTGAGGGTCTGTGATTCACCTGGGGTTCCACAATCCTCACTAACCTGTTGGTTTTTGTGGGGGCTTGTGATGGGACCAGGTGAGGATCCTCACCTACTTTGAAGTTTCTTGAGCATGCAGATTGGGATATGGGCTGAGGAGACCTAGGGTTGTGCGCGTTGTGAGGTGGTTGCTGGCTGCAGCCCCGACTTCAACCCAGCTGCCCTTGACTTGATATGCTCCAGCCTGCATTCTGGCCTTTGTCGTTCTGCCACCGATGCGCAGCTCGGCCTGACGGGCTTGTTTCCTGAGGCTTGCATACAAACTATACTCTACCTTTTAATCTTTGACAGCACAGCCTGTGGATTACTAGGCTAGGTTGTAAGTTATTTTGGCCAAAGAGGATCTGGTTTTTGGTGGTATGTTTATGGCGGTTTTGGGTAACTATGGATCTGATGGCCTTGAAGTTTTAGGCAGCAGCCTGGTAGGGTACTGCCCTGCTCCTTGTCAGGCCCATTTCTGATGTATACTGGATCGTAGTAAGGTGTTTTTTGCATGTCTTCAGCATGGAACTCCTGAAGGATGAGGATGGTAAGCTGCAATGGAATCCTACCTACTGTTTTGGATCTGTCATGACATCAGGCCTATGACCTGCCATCTGTTTTTTATACAAAAGAGGCTGGATCTCGGCTGTTCATGCTGTTTGTTGGTACAAATCTTGAACCTGCAATTTGACAGGCTGCATTCACATTCCCTTGATACCTTGTATGATCACATGTCTCGGGGTGAATACAAATGATATGGAATCTACTTCATCTGGATCAAGTTGGACTGCTTGGTGAGATACTGAGATTCTGACAAAATGCAGGCTGGTCCTTTTGCCTTGGCTAATGCATGACATGCCATAATTCATGGCTGAATTGGTAAGCTGCTGGTATATGTACAGGCTGAACCAAGAGGCCTTGCAGCATGCACAGGGACAACAATATCTTATCTTGTCCCACACAAGAACAAACCCCGCCCTCCCACCCTGTTTTGTCTTGGATAATTAGGTGGTGTCTTTTTGGGATGATTTGACAAGACTGGAAATGTGAGATAGTGCCCTATCCAGGGCTGTTTATGTCTTTAATTGACAATGACCCTTATGGGTCTTGTCCATGTCTTGACATGACGTGAATATCTTCCCTCTCTCTTATTAACTTTTTCTACCCCCTCTTTCCCTCTGTGGTTTTTTTTTTTTTGTGAGCAGCACGAAAGAGAGGGAAGATACTATGTCTTGTCGGGACATGGACAGGACCAAACATGGTCAATGTCAATTTTTACGACAAATCAACCTCATGAAGAGGCATTATCAGTCAAACTCCATTTCTAATCAGAAAAGTTGTTCAAACTGGCAAGGGCAAAGCTCTGGGGCTCACTAAATTTTTCCACTGCAGAGGGGTCAACTCTGAGGTTAAGAAAACCATGTTTTGTCGCGTTATTAGACCTGCCTTGGAGTACGGATCTGCTATATGGGTTGATAACTCCAACCAGGCTAAGTCTCTAGAATCCATTCAAGTGGGGGTGCTTAAGGAGTGTATGTCAGCATGCTCCAAAACAACCAATGTGGCTGTTCGGGGTGAGTTTGGCATTCCGTCCTTAAGCTCCCGACGAGATGAATTCAAGGTCAGATGGTGGGGTCAGCTGCAACATATGCCCAACAAATGTCCTGTTGATATCTTGGAAATAGGACCGCCCTGTCAAACAGGCTAATGATGACCTCCATTACATTTCAGAGACAAAGAATCTACCTGGTAGATTTCAATGACAAGAAAATGCGGGTGGGAGGGTGGGATTACTTAGAAGATCCCCTCCTTATAATAATCCGGCTTTATATTCTAAGGAACAGTATGCTAAACAAGTGTTCAGCCTGTTTTTATGCCTGTTTTAGAATTATAAGCTATGGGTGGCATCTAAGCAAACAATTAAATGTTTACCTATATCATGCAATAGTACTGCTCATCTGGAACCCAAAAGTTCCAGCTATTTTCCATTAATCACACAACCGGGATATTAAATCAGCTGGTTACTTGACAAGATAACCAGTTTTTTAATAACAAAAACCCAGAGCTTATCTGCTACATTTTTAGAACTTCTTGTAATCATGACACAGATTCAAAACTCATTGCATTTTTTAGTAAGCTTGATTTCCCAGAACTGCTTTCTACTGCAGTGTTCTGTATCAGAATATGCCATAGCTAGCAAAAAACATAGCTATCTTTTTTGTAACATAAAATCCAGAGCCATGTTGTAGGTTAATCAGTCTTTGATTACCAAGCAACAGCAGGGGCTTCTCTTTAAAACAATCAGACCTGGTTTATGTTTGGGGTCATTATGTTACAACCTTGACAAGGTGTTTGCACAAACACAACTGTATACAATCTGTAATTACAGAGTGACATGAAGAGGTAGCAGTTTACTTACCTTAGCAGATTGTATGCAAGGTAAGAAGGAAAGGGGGTTCAGACATCCACAGAGGTTCCATATATTGAGCATATAAAGGCATACATGGCTCAGTATAAACCATATGCAAGCTCTGGCCTCTCCCCTACCGTGTTGCTTGAAAGTGTACTTATCAGAGTAGCAAATCGTGCTCTAGGCATGAAAAAAGAGCATATATTTGGTCTGGAAGCCCTACTTCCAGTACCATATTTCAATGCAGCGGAAATCATAACCCAGAGTCCTTAATAGAATTCATGTGTTCTAAAAAGGCTCGCTAATGCACTTGCTGCTTCAACACATAGATAAAAGTTGTAAGCATATCCAGATTGGTCATGTAGTGAGGCAAAAATGAGACATCTCCCTGGATAATCAGCTGATGTCGATGTCACTTCACTTGCAGGTTTGTCATCAGATTCAAGCTTCAAAAATCACATTAAGTGAGGACCCTCACCTGGTCCCATCACAAGCCCCCACAAGAACCAACATGTTAGTGAGAATTGTGGAACCCCAGGTGAATCGGGTCTCACGCTTGTTATCGCTGTACAACATGAGTTCTAATTCTAAACACAAGCAAGGTTATCCACAACCTTAATCGATTGCGGAAGAGGACTCGACATCGCTCCAAGCACTTGACAATCAACAACACAAACAAGCAATGGTTTGCTTGAAATCTATGCGCATTTTAACAGGTGAAGAAACCCCCTGAGTTTTTATGAGCAGTGCTGAAACTTAATGATCCAGAGAGGATCTACAAGTAGTCGGGCAGCCTAAGGTAGATTGCCCGCCAAGGGAATAGGTCACCATACTGAGGGAATTGAAGCACCGCCGCCGTTACGCCTCCCAAGGGAGATGAGAAAGGACTGGAATCTTGCCAGAGTACTTGTAAACAACATTGAAGCGTCTCCATAGCCATCAAAATCATAAAATTCGTGCTAAGAGATCCCTCTGGCACCATCACTTCATCTCCCGTAGAGAAAACGCACAGTATCGTGCAAGTTTTATGGCAGGAGAGGAAATATGGCAAACCATTGCGATTTCATCCATGTGGGATGAAAAATAAGAAATGAAAGGTGAATATTCCCCTGTTGTCATCGCCATGTCATCCATCAGGGATGACATCCTAAAATCGATGACCAGAACCTGGCATTCATTAGGGTTAGATATAAATGTCCTTAATAATCCAAAGGAACCAGGTAAAAAATGATAACCATAATTAACATTTAATGGAATTCATCCATTATTAACTATATCCGGTATGGATGAAGATAGCATAAAGTTAATTATAGTTTAGTCAAAAATTACCTTAGTACCAAACCCTCTGGGTTATGGAATAGGTTACCAACAGGATCCATGTACAGAGGGAGAGAGAGAGGGAGAGAGAGGGATCCCACCAGCCAGCCCCTGGTATGGCATTCCCTTATGGGATGAGTGTGGTATGCACTCAGCCCGTAAGGGAGTGCATACCAGACCCATTCTCATAAAAACTCTCCCTTCTCTTTGTAGTCTTCATCGCTGGTTTTTCTATTTTAGAAAAACCAGATGGATATGAAGGTCTACACTCACATCTCCCATGGTAAAAAAAAAGGAAAACTGCAAAGGAAAAAGGTATACAATCATGTAAGAATGAGTGCAGCGTGTACCTTTTAATCTTTCAATGAGCTCTTGTAAAGGGAAGAAAAGACCAGGGAAGGAGCCCTGCTCAAGGAAACTTATCAAAATCTGGGTTAGTTTTTTGGTTTTGAAACCATTCCTCCCAAGGGTATGTATGAGAATATAGCATTCATTCCAAGCAAGATTAACACTGCTGGAAATATACAAAATCGTAAAGGCTTGTGAAATCACTACATTGTAGGATTGATTCACAGATCTATTGGATGAGAACTGGATATACTGAGTATAAGAGAAAGGCAAGAGTCTTCTCTTATCATATTTCTGAAATTGAAACTCACCTGAGTCTGGATTTAACACAGAGATCTGAACGTTCATAAAACATGCTTCCAAACCTTCATATTGGGATCCTGGCTTGGTTCTCAACAATTCAGGTTTGATTTCCACAACATTCAATGGGTAAATCCACCATGGATTACTGCTGCTCCTGTCTGCGTCAGGATTAAGGAATAACATAGCATTGCCAATATTAAGCCAACAGATGTCATCTATATATCTGAAAGCATATTGAAACTTAGGCATCAATTGATATTGTCCAAGAGCTGCCAGTCTCAAGATAAATTTAAGCTCATAGGAAAGGAAATATATGTTGCACCATAATGGTGAACACGAAAATCCCATAGGAATACCTGACACTTGATGCCAAACACGGTCACCCAATGCTACGAAGTAGTGGGACATTGTCAGTCGTTCCCTGTCCTGCTATCCGTTCCCTATGGTCGTGACAGCTGTGTCAAGCTGTGACTGGTTGTGTGAAACTGTGACGGGCTGTGACTGGCTGTGCGACTGTGTCCGGCTGTGTCCGGCTGTGACTGGCTGTGCTATCTCTATAACAACATCCTTTATTAAGGTTTTTTTTAATGGAACGTGGTTCATACCTAGGCTGAAGAGTTCTCTCAGCTTGGGATGTCTTATAATGTTCAGATCCATAGTTCTGACATGTTGTATGGGGGCATAATCAGTTATTTGAATCTCAGCCAAAGTATCCACATCACAAAAAGCCTTGAACCTCTTGGCTGTATTGCAGAGGCAAGGGGGAGATTCAATCAGATCAGGTAGGAAGTGAAAGTCACGAAAAGTAGATGTAGGCAGATAGTACTCTGTACTACTCTGTTTATGGTATGTCCATCCAAACATCACTTCCTCAGTTAACATAGCCAGGTCATTCTGTCCGAAATTCAAGAATGCTTCTTTTATCATACCCTTAGGACTTATCCATTCCATAGCCCGGTTAGGGTACACCATGTGTACAAAACCAATTGGGGCTGGTTTTGATGCATGGGTGATGAAGTTCCGGCCATGGGCATGTATCTCAATTCTTCTGATTCCATCTTCTTGAAAAAACATTTCATCTGCACAACCAAAGAGTTGCATACCATGAGAGAGGCGGTTACAGGTCCATTCACGAGTTGAAGTCTCTCTTGTGGATTGGGGAAAACTCCCCGTTGCCTTGCCTATTTCGAAAAGGCTCTTGGCTGGCGATATTGATAGCAGTGCTGGAACTGGAACCTGAACCTCCAAAAGGAGTTCTGGTCATCGTCTTTGAGCTGTCAGAGTTGTTGTTAGAATGCTGCCCACGGCCAGAGCGCCCACCTCTTTGGTACGAGCCTCTGCCTCTTACAGGTGTGATCTCTCTGTTGTTACCAGTCTTGCCTTGCTGCGGAGGAGTTTGTCCATCCGGGTAAGCATCATTGGGGAAGAACACCGTCAGATTGTTGAGCATGAACCACACAAGGTGGTGAAACCAAGCAACACTTCCCATGCAAGATGACGGCGCACCTCCAGATCCACAATTACATCTGATGTACGGCCTATGCCAGTTAAACAACTGACTCTTGTGGTTCCGAGACCTTGTCGAACCAATAGGCATGTCATTCTTTGTCCTTAGAGTCATGTTGTCCCCTTTCTCACAGAGCTTGTAGTAGAAGGTTTTCAATGGCCAAGAAACAGCAATAGGTTCTTTTTTGAACCTTTGGATCCCTTCTTTTGCATCTGCTGCACACCTACTGCGTTCAGCAGGTGTAAGGTTGGCCCATTTGACCCTCATGTCAATTGATATGGGTGCAATCAAATTGATATTGGCTTGGGGGTGCCACATCATGTGGTCGTTGTTAGCAACCTCAAGCTCCACGGCTCTAGGGGGCATCCAAGGGACAAACTGCAGGTTACCTGGAGTTGCTCCCGTAGCCCTTTCTTGCTCCACTTGGGAAAGTTCCACTTGTTCACAGAAGTCCCTCACTGCATCCAATTCCCCTTCAGGTACCACCATGTTCCCGAGTATGGGATGGTTAGTGACGGACGGAATGAAGTCTTTTTCCATTGTGTTGGAGGACTTCTGTGTGGGAGCTGACTGCTCATCATCAGGGTTAGCAATTCTGAGTGCTTCCTCAATTGCAGCTCCTTTCTTCTCCCAAAACGTCATTTCACTAGCATCTTGCTCCAATATCTTAACCAATTTATCACTGTATTCCTTGAGTCTTACAAGGTAACTGCCTTTTCTGTTTGCACATATTCCAAGTGCTACCCAATCCTCCAGGGCTAGTGTCTCAAGCAATAGGACAGGATTTTCATCACCTGAATCATTAATAGCTGCAGAGTCCAGCATTTGCACTGTAGAATGAAAATCACTTGGAGTGATTTGTGTGAGGGTAGCTTGTACAGCAAGAATCGGAGGGGGAAGAGGGGATTGGTACCCCAATGCCTTGAGGTCATTACTCTATTCAGGAACATGCTTGGTCACCTTCTGCCATAAAAATGAAGTCAGTGCATCATAAACAGATCTGGAAAATGAAGGGAGTAAGACTGATAACGTGTACAGACACCACTAAGTACATTGGTCAAGCGAAAGAGAGGGAAGATACTATGTCTTGTCGGGACATGGACAGGACCAAACATGGTCAATGTCAATTTTTACGACAAATCAACCTCATGAAGAGGCATTATCAGTCAAACTCCATTTCTAATCAGATCTTATGATGACCTCCATTACATTTCAAAGACAAAGAATCTACCTGGTAGATTTCAATGACAAGAAAATGCGGGTGGGAGGGTGGGATTACTTAGAAGATCCCCTCCTTATAATAATCCGGCTTTATATTCTAAGGAACAGTATGCTAAACAAGTGTTCAGCCTGTTTTTATGCCTGTTTTAGAATTATAAGCTATGGGTGGCATCTAAGCAAACAATTAAATGTTTACCTATATCATGCAATAGTACTGCTCATCTGAACCCAAAAGTTCCAGCTATTTTCCATTAATCACACAACCGGGATATTAAATCAGCTGGTTACTTGACAAGATAACCAGTTTTTTAATAACAAAAACCCAGAGCTTATTTGCTACATTTTTAGAACTTCTTGTAATCATGACACAGATTCAAAACTCATTGCATTGTTTAGTAAGCTTGATTTCCCAGAACTGCTTTCTACTGCAGTGTTCTGTATCAGAATATGCCATAGCTAGCAAAAAACATAGCTATCTTTTTTGTAACATAAAATCCAGAGCCATGTTGTAGGTTAATCAGTCTTTGATTACCAAGCAACAGCAGGGGCTTCTCTTTAAAACAATCAGACCTGGTTTATGTTTGGGGTCATTATGTTACAACCTTGACAAGGTGTTTGCACAAACACAACTGTATACAATCTGTAATTACAGAGTGACATGAAGAGGTAGCAGTTTACTTACCTTAGCAGATTGTATGCAAGGTAAGAAGGAAAGGGGGTTCAGACATCCACAGAGGTTCCATATATTGAGCATATAAAGGCATACAGGGCTCAGTATAAACCATATGCAAGCTCTGGCCTCTCCCCTACCGTGTTGCTTGAAAGTGTACATATCAGAGTAGCAAATCGTGCTCTAGGCATGAAAAAAGAGCATATATTTGGTCTGGAAGCCCTACTTCCAGTACCATATTTCAATGCAGCGGAAATCATAACCCAGAGTCCTTAATAGAATTCATGTGTTCTAAAAAGGCTCACTAATGCACTTGCTGCTTCAACACATAGATAAAAGTTGTAAGCATATCCAGATTGGTCATGTAGTGAGGCAAAAATGAGACATCTCCCTGGATAATCAGCTGATGTCGATGTCACTTCACTTGCAGGTTTGTCATCAGATTCAAGCTTCAAAAATCACATTAAGTGAGGACCCTCACCTGGTCCCATCACAAGCCCCCACAAGAACCAACAGGTTAGTGAGAATTGTGGAACCCCAGGTGAATCGGGTCTCACGCTTGTTATCGCTGTACAACATGAGTTCTAATTCTAAACACAAGCAAGGTTATCCACAACCTTAATCGATTGCGGAAGAGGACTCGACATCGCTCCAAGCACTTGACAATCAACAGCACAAACAAGCAATGGTTTGCTTGAAATCTATGCGCATTTTAACAGGTGAAGAAACCCCCTGAGTTTTTATGAGCAGTGCTGAAACTTAATGATCCAGAGAGGATCTACAAGCAGTCGGGCAGCCTAAGGTAGATTGCCCGCCAAGGGAATAGGTCACCATACTGAGGGAATTGAAGCACCGCCGCCGTTACGCCTCCCAAGGGAGATGAGAAAGGACTGGAATCTTGCCAGAGTACTTGTAAACAACATTGAAGCGTCTCCATAGCCATCAAAATCATAAAATTCGTGCTAAGAGATCCCTCTGGCACCATCACTTCATCTCCCGTAGAGAAAACGCACAGTATCGTGCAAGTTTTATGGCAGGAGAGGAAATATGGCAAACCATTGCGATTTCATCCATGTGGGATGAAAAATAAGAAATGAAAGGTGAATATTCCCCTGTTGTCATCGCCATGTCATCCATCAGGGATGACATCCTAAAATCGATGACCAGAACCTGGCATTCATTAGGGTTAGATATAAATGACCTTAATAATCCAAAGGAACCAGGTAAAAAATGATAACCATAATTAACATTTAATGGAATTCATCCATTATTAACTATATCCGGTATGGATGAAGATAGCATAAAGTTAATTATAGTTTAGTAAAAAATTACCTTAGTACCAAACCCTCTGGGTTATGGAATAGGTTACCAACAGGATCCATGTACAGAGGGAGAGAGAGAGGGAGAGAGAGGGAGTGAGAGGGAGAGATCAGGAAACAAAAAGAAAAAGAGGAAGGTGGGGGGGGGGGAGTGACTGAGCAGCAACTGCTCAGTCACTCCCCCCCCCCCCACCTTTTTGTTTTTTCTTTGTTGCCCCCTCTCTCCCTCTGTCTCCTTCTCGGAATTGGCCGATTGCATCATTGTTCTTTACATGATTTTCCATCTATACCAGATGGACTCTAAAAGGTGTTTTCACCCAACTTGTAAAGGTTTTCTATCCATACCGGAAGAATCACCTAGGTGGACACTAAAGTACCTTTAAAAATGACTTATAATTTTTCATTCCTCTTTTATTGACTTTCATCTATATCAGATGGGTCACCAGCGAATGAGGAATTACCTCCATAAGGGTTATGACAATGGCATCCTATCTATAATTTTTCCATCCATGCCGGATGAAAAATACCAGGATCTGAATTCGTTTTATTCCCCTTTTACGCTTTTTTTCCGTACTGGATGAGGCTTTCTCTTAAGGGATGACGAATTACCTGTTAGGATGAAAAACCGCTGCCCTAGATGATTGATACTAATTATTATCCTGCTGATGGACCTCATCCAAACAAATGAACCGATTTTTTTTTTCATCTGGACCGGATGAAAAAAACAGCTTATGATGGCCATGGAGATTTTTCTAATTATCCTTAATTATTGCTAATTAAGGAGTGAAACCCTAACTCCTACCCTATAAACCTAGCTAACGGATGACATCCATCGGGTTCTCAAGAGAAAGGGTATTGATTATTCATCCTACGGATGAAAAATCGGGCTCTGCCCTAGGGTGTCTCTCCCGCTGTCAGCTGCATTTCTCGTGCTGCTGAGCTCGCGAGTTCTGGCGTCTGAGCCCTGCTGCTACCCTGTCTGCTGCTTCATGCCGGACGTGCTCCTGGGGATGCACAATGGCGGCGTCTTGTCTCTTCTCACAGGCAGGAGAACCTGCTGTGATGGCATCATCCCTTTCCCTCCTTTGGCTTTTATGTTTCGCAGCGGCGCTTTGGTGGGGAAGTATATCGCTCCCTCTCCCTGCTTAGACATAGCATTTGTATGCTTCGCTTCTCCTTAGCTGTGCTGGAGGTGGCGTGTTGGTGGCGATGGCGCAGTGTTACCTTCCCCAATCGCTCAAGGTGTTTTTGACGATTAGGGTTCCTTTTACTTCATATCTTGCTCTCTTGTCTCTTGGGGTTCTTAGTTGACATCGATAACAAATGTAGGGGTTTGTGATTCACCTGTGGTTCCACAATCCTCACTAACCCATTGGTTTTTGTGGGGGCTTGTGATGGGACCAGGTGAGGATCCCTACCTACTTTGAATTCTCTTGAGCTTGCAGATAAGGATGTGTGCAAAAGAAACAAACTGCTGTTGCTTGCAGCCCCGATTTCGGCCCGCTTGCTCCCGGTTTGACATGATAATGCTTGCTTTTGACTTATCTTTTGCTGCTGCTGATGGAGCACTTTGGCCTGGCAGCCTTGTCTCATGCAGCACTGCATGTGAATCCTACCTTGTCTCGAGTCTTTGACAGCTTTGCCTGTGGATTTTTAGACTTGGATTCCCTTCTTTTTGGCCTTAAAAGAGGATTGATGGTGTAAGGGACAAGTCATAAATGGTTGTTTGGCTCTAAGGAAGAGGAGACCTGAGTTTTGTTAAAGAAGACAGCCTGATAAGGCAGTGACAGGCCATTTTCAGAGGAGCATAGTGAGGTTTTATTTGCAAAACATGGCATTAGCCTCCTGTGAAACAGTGACGGTAAGCTACTCTGGCCAATGATTATTTACTCTATTTTGCCATTTGAACAGCCACCTGCATTGTATGATATATCTTGGTCTTGGGCACTCAAAAGTATGTGTGTCCAGATTTGGATGCTGTGACAGGGCAGGCCTTTCTTCCGTGCCAAAACACCTTATATGATGCATATCTTGGGGCAATTGTACATGATGTAAAATGAAGTCGCAGTCAGTCTTGTCATGCCCAAAGTGATCACTTGGTTGCATGTTTGGAGTCTGATTTACTGCAGGCTGGGCCAGCAAGAGTCCTATGTGCACAGGTCCTGAATATATACAATGACAGGTTGTTCTTACATACCCAGAACCTTGCATGATGCATGCTTTGGGGTGCTTACATTTGGCCAAATGTGAAGCTGCAATATGGCTTGCCATGCCCAAGAAGTGTACTTGGTACAAAGCACCACTCAAACCAACCAAGTTCCAAACAAAATGAACATTCTAGATGATACCTATCTTGTTTGCCACATCTAACGCATCATAATCAGCTGTCAGCCTTACATAAGCCTTCTTCAGTCCATCAGGCCTGTTGCACAAAATTGCAGCATCAGTACTTGAAGCCCAGAGGTAAGCATACAGGTAATAAGCACCCAAAGGAGAATAGTCCCTGCTTTACCAAGCCAGCCTTGAGGTTCCATTCTAAGCTTGAGTTTGCGACTTGACACAGTTAACGGCAATCCTGTCAGCCGATTGAGTGTTCCTGAAGATCTTGAAAATAACTAATCATGGTAATCTCAGGCTGTCGCCACATCATAAGAGAGTGGATAGCATAGCATTCTGGCAGGCAAAGAAATGGTATGCTCTTGAGAAAACGAGAGGTATACTTTGTGAGGGGACTGCTTCTCATCTAAAGGCACTACAGCTCGTGCATGTACAATCATGCCTACCGTGACAAAGAGGTGAGAATCTGTGACAAGCCTCACGTCAACCATGTAGACAACATATTCAGTCCGGATCATACCTTATCAAAGTGTTAACCTTCTTTGTCTGGATGTCGTACATCTTCTTCACTGCATCCTTGATCTTCTTCTTGTCAGCCCGCACATCCACAATGAACACCAACGTGTTGTTGTCCTCAATCTTCTTCATGGCCGATTCTGTCGTTAGGGGATATTTGAGGACCTCATAATGATCAAGCTTGTTCCTGGTAGGGGCGCTGAGGCGAGGATACTTGGGCGTACGGGCTCTCTTCAAGGTCTTTGGCCGGTGAAAGGTAACAGAAGTCCTGACTTTTCTCCACTTCTTCCTCACCACAGCTGTGGTCTTCACCGCCTTGGCCGCCTTGGTCGCCTTCACCACCTGTGGGTTGGCAGGAGCCATCCTTGGAGGCGCCGTCCTCCTCACAGCTCGCACACTAAACCTGCTCTGGTCCCCGACTTGAAAAGGCGGACAACCCTAACTGTGCGAGAGAAGGCTTAATAGCTCTTAGTTAATAGTACCCTTATCGATTAATACGGTAACTATGTCAATTAGGAAGCTCGATTTAGTTTAGCTACGTCTGGGGGGGTGTTACATGATTGTAGTCACTGTGGGTTTGTCAAAATGAACAGTAAATGATTGTGTCACTGTGCAGACTGTACATATGGCACCATGAGAAGTTAGAAGTACACCAGATAATTATGCAGTAATTAGACAAAGGGAAGCAAACGTCCCAAGTCTCTTGCATTGCTCCTGTCATAAATGTAGCTCTCCATCATCGATAGCTGTGAAGGCGTTTCCTTCTGGTGCGCGCCTGGCAGCTTGTGGGAAGGAGTTGCGGGGAGGAGAAGGTTTGTCTCTGTGGGGAGAGCATGGAGAAATGAGGGGGATGTATTATTGGAACACTGCACTGAGATGGATGAGCCCTCACTCAGACCCTCGTTTTGCCCTCTCGTTTCTTTCTTTGCCCAATACTCTAGCTGAATCTTTGAACATACTTCCCTTGCCCCTCAACTTACCTCAACTTTGCTTGTCCTCTTCAAGCATTTTGACTCGCTATCCTTTCTCACACAAATTGCCTCTCACTGCCAGGAATTTACATCGACAGGCACAGACATTCGACTCCGTGCGTTGTCATTTTTGGAACAGCATCCCCAGGTCATCGAGTTGCCTGGACGGATCTCCAGTCATGGCTTCCAGTGATACTTCCAAGTCTTACGATTGCAATGAGGTCGAAGGAACTCGGCTTGCGGAGCCTCACAGAACTTTCCAGGTAGTGGTTGCCGCCACTCGTGAGCTCGGGATTGGTAAAGATGGGCAGATTCCATGGAAGCTGCCAACAGACCTAAAATTCTTCAAGAAGCTAACTACATCGACCAGCTCTCCGTCCATGAAGAATGCCGTGATTATGGGTAGGCGCACCTGGGAATCTATCCCTGAGAAGTTTCGGCCTCTTCCAGGGCGTGTGAATGTGGTGCTGACGCGAAGCGGGAAGCAGGATCTGGGGTCTTCTGAGGATGTGGTTGTGTGTGAGAGTCTCACTGCTGCTCTTACATTGCTTGCGTCAGCGCCCCACTCCTCACTAGTGGAGTCTGTGTTTGTCATTGGTGGTGGTGAAGTTTACAGGTTCGCATCTCTGCAATTGTTTTATGGGAGCTAGCTTCATAACACCTGGAGATGGAGTCCTGTTTCTAATTCAATGACATTTGAACCTGTTTGTCAGAGCCCCTTTGTCAGTGAAAAGTGTTGTCATCAATCCACGGTTTGATGGCCAAAGCAGACAGGAGCTGGGACTTCCCTGTTGGAGGAGTTTTGAAAAAGAAGTTTTACAAAAATTTGATTAGGAAAAGCACGGTGCTGGTCATCCATAATTTGGCCAAAATATTGAACAATTTCTACTTTTGACTGAATCGCACACATGGCTCAGTGGTAGCAGCATTTCTGTGAGTTGACCTTCATTCATGCATAGATCCAACTTTTCCTGTATAAGCTGCCTCAAAGGCACCCAAAATTCCAGCCTAAACCCTGAAGTCAGGAAGCATTAGGAGTTGCTCAGGCATCATAAACTCATCTCACAACACAAGTGATTAGGTTGGCGTCCTTCTCTAGGAAAAGGTGGAGAGCCAGTTGCATTGCTAACTTTCAAAAGGGAGGGCTTGCAGACAAGGAGGAAAAGCCTACAACTAAACCCCATTTTCATACTCTTGCTCATTGAATTTAATGCTAGTTAAAAATTATTTGCCTTTCTTTCAGTTCTGAACACTGACATATTGAAATCTCACACCATTGTCTGTGGGGTGTCCAGGGAGGCCATGTCGTCCCTGCTTTGTGAGGTGATACACTTCACTGAGATTGAAAACAGCTTTGAGTGTGATACATATTTTCCTGCTGTGGATGAGGGTTTGTTCCGAGTGTGGTATTCCTCTTTTCCTGCTATGGAGAATGGCATTCGATTCAGTTTTTTAACGTACATCCAAGGCAAAGCTGATTCCTTTCACCTGAGCACTGGTCTTGTCAGTCTGTCTGGAAACGGAAACGGATCCTTGAGTATTAATGCAAAGAGGTCAGAGGTCATACACAAATTGCCCACATACATATTACAAAAGCATGAGGAGTATCAGTATCTGAGACTGGTTGAGGATATCATAGCCAATGGAGTGGTGAAAGGTGACCGCACAGGAACGGGCACTCTCTCGAAGTTTGGCTGTCAGGTTGGCCCCTCCTGCTACCCTCCCCTTCCTCTTCACTGCATTTCTCTCCCTCTGCTCTTATTCATTTTCTGCACCGTCTCTTTCTGTCCTTGTATTCTGAGTATTTGTGCCTCCTCCATTTATATAGCTTCTGGAGCATATCTACAAAGTTGGTGACATTGTAGGAAGAAATTTCAATGCTCAGGTTGTGCATGATGACTCATGATGCTTCTGAATAGACTCTTAGTAACTGTTCAGACTGGTCTCAGAGTCTCAGATGGAACTGCAGCTCGTCCAGCTCTGGTTTGCTCGAAATATCATGTCAATGGCCTTGGGAAGTCCAGATTTGGCAATCAAGCTATGTAGTGCTCTCACGATTGTAAAAGTGTTTCACAGCTATCGATTTTTGCTGCTTCAGAGTAGATTCTAACACTTTGAAATAGACATGAAACAGTAGTTTGGAGGAGAGTCAACTCATTTTACACTGGTCTGAACCTCTTTTACAGAACATTACAACTATTTAATGGTCGATAATGGTGCAGATGCGGTTCAATTTACGCAAGTCCTTTCCCTTACTTACCACCAAGGTGAGTTCCTACTACTAATACCTGACATCAGTTTCCTCAGTCAAGCCTTCAATACACCTGATGTAGTCACAGCTAAGGAGAGAGGTACAGAAGAGTTGCCCTGCATCCCAATACATGCGAGTTTTCAAAAGAAGTATGGAAGCTCATTGGCTCTATTTGCATGGGATCTTCCATGCTTGTTTCTAATGGTCCTATTCACGACATGATCAGAGATGTGTCTCTCTGTATAGACCTAGTTTGCACTGCATAGTTGGTGGACTTTCTGAGCAGCAGTAAATGCTAAAACCAAGAGGCACTCAGATTTTTGTTTTCTTGGATGCCAAGTGATAGGTCTCGTGTACAAATATGGAGCTCGGCATCATTGGCAAGTCTCATATGCAGCTGTCATTGTTTTCTCTTTACCGTTCAGAAATGAGAAGTAAGGTAACATGGTTTGAGAAAAATCAGCAAGCAAGTTAACAACTTCACCTGGGGGCTGCAGCGAGTGTTCTGGCGTGGGGTAGTAGAAGAGCTGCTATGGTTCATTAGTGGTTCGACGAATGCCAAGGTACAGTTTGTGCCTTCTCTGTTTATGCTACAACTCTAACTACGCACTCTACATATTCTCCCTTGCGTTGTGTATTTGCTTTAATGCTAATTGGAGTGAAACCTTGCATTTACATGGCCTGCAGTTGCTACAACAGAAGGGCGTACATATCTGGGATGGCAATGCATCCCGAGACTACCTTGACAGGTATTTGCCTATAACACTGTTTTGCATTGAAACAGAGTAGGCGATAGATCATGTTTTGGCTTGCAGTCATGAAATTACCAATTTGATTTGTCATGTGTTTGGTGAGGAGAGGTTGAATTGGTCAATCTACTTCGCACACAGTTATCTTCCATGGGATATGGGCATCACTTCGAGTTCTTAAGACTACACTGCTTGAATACTGCAACAAAAGATATCAAGAAACAAACAAAGAAATATCAGTTCTAGAAAACATCTATTCTGCCCATCAGCTTCCTGCTGGGTTTGAGGTGGGTGATTCCTATTTTGTATTCCACTTCTGCCGTCTGCAGTCGAAGGGTGAGATCGCAAGGAGGCAGTGGTGTTGCTATGCCTTCAATTTGTACTCAGTATGTGGTTGTAATTCCTTGTAGTGTTACTGTCACTCTATTCTAATCAAACGCTGGGATTTGCTGACATCCAGGCTTGGACTGAAAGAGAGGGAAGAAGGTGACTTGGGTCCTGTGTACGGATTCCAATGGCGACATTTTGGAGCAAAGTGAGTCTGCTCTTTTTAGAACTATGCATACAAAGCTAGTTGTGTTTGTAAAGATCTGTTAATCCATGCCCCTTTTTCCACCTTAGTTAGTTGATGCTCCCACTCTCAAGACTGAAGCTTAAGTTACATAGAGCGAACCTGCAACAAATGGTAAACCCTTTGGATTTTTTTCCTGCTTTGCCATTTTCCTCAGAAACTGCCAGTGTGGCATTGCACTCAGCCCATTGGGTACAAATGACTTTGCTGGGTGCAAGTGACTCAGCAGAAGGATTTGGGAGTACACTGGTGCTCTCTTGGGCCTTCATATCTTTTTGATGGAGTGTTGGCGGTACAGGTACACAGGCATGCATGCAGATTACACTGGCCAGGGGTTTGACCAGCTTGCCGACGTCATCCACAAAATCCAGACAACCCCTGATGATAGGCGCATCCTGCTGTCAGCCTGGAACCCAGCTGACTTGGCTCTCATGGCCCTCCCACCCTGTCACATGTTTGCTCAGGTGCTTGCTCTTTCGGGGACTCCTTTTGAAAGTCTTCATCTATGCTGGAGGTTTCTCTTTAAGGCCACGAGGCTACGGCAAACATCTCATGAGTACATTCTTTCCAAGCTTGTTTCATAGCAAATTAGACCCATAACAGTTTGGCAAGATCCAATTTAGTTGTGCGAGGCTTGCAAAGACAAGCTTTCTTTGTTAAGAATAGAGCTGCTGCAGGTTTTTTTGACTTCACAATTTTTCTATCATATGCAGAAAACAAGCTGACTCACACCATGTGCAAACTGCAGTTTTATGTTGCGAGTGGAGAGCTTTCATGCCAAATGTATCAACGCTCATGTGATATGGGTTTGGGGGTGCCTTTCAACATTGCCTCCTATTCTCTGCTTACCTGCATTCTTGCCCATGTGTGCGGTATGTCAGTTTTTGCCATCCTACATTGATCGTTGAAACAGCTTCAGCCAGGAAAATAAAAGAGGCCACAATTTTGTAATACCCTATTTCCAATTTTTCATGATAAGCAGCTGATCACGCCGGTCTACCCTACGTATGAGGGAATCATGTGAACATATGGGAACCTCCCAGGAACATGGGAGCAAATTGATTAAAAGATGCTTTTTGCACTGTTGCGCAGTCTCTGCCCCGGTGGGTAGAAACTATAAATGTAATGTTGGCTTGTGATAGTTCAAGTTTTGTACTTTGCTATGACAAGGTAGATTTGGTCACTGATTGCGTGGATGAACAGATCTGGTGCCGGGTGACTTCGTGCATGTGCTGGGAGACGCACATGTATACAAAAACCATGTGGAACCTCTTAAAGAGCAACTGCAGAACACACCCAAGCCTTTTCCTGTGAGTGCCTTTCTTCTGTTCAACATTTCCCTAATGCCCTCATGCTTGTACTCTGGTTTGTCGGAGCTATTGTTTTGACTTGAGTAGTGCAAACTGAAGTTAGGAAAGTCTTTTCCAGATAAAGTTCCTTGGCAGGTGAATAATATCTGGCATGCTGTTTGGCTGCATGGCGCAAGTGTTTGCATTTTTATGCCCACTCAATTAGGGCAGTCGGTATATACATGAAATAGGAAATATGCCGTATGAGAGGAAGAATGTTTATCACTGTTTTGTTTGGTGCTGCAGATTCTGCGAATTAACACTGCTAAACGAGACATTAACGCATATTTGGCAAATGATTTTGAGCTAGTTGGGTATGAATCCAGCAAGAAAATATCAATGAAGATGGCAGTGTGAAGTAACCCTCTTTTGCCAGATTGGACAGCTTGCATTTTCTCCCACATCAATCTGTCCATTGGGAGACTTCGTGTAGGGGCCAACCTGCTTGGCTAAATAGTGCACGAGTCCCTGTTAATTTCCACCCTAATTATTCTCCGAAACTAGCTTTTCATCATTCACATGAGAATTGTAAGATTCCGAGAATTTTTACAATGTTCATCATCTACAGCTGATACATTCCCCATTTTTAGGTGAATTTTTGCAAAACATGGAGATAGGCTGGAAAGACCCATTGGAGGGTTTTGGATTTCCAATTATGCAAAGGCAGACATATCTAACCACGTGGCAGTCAATAACCTATTTCCTGTTTAATATATGGACAATCTAGTCAATTTCTGCAAACTGCAGCAGACTGTTATCTACTAGTCAATCTATATAAAACATATGGGGCGCATAGATTTAAAAGATTTGGGCTTCAGCGTTCATCCACATTACTGAGGAGGTATAAATTGAGTGTGCACCTCAAATGGAAACCTGTTGGGTGAAGGAACACCCTATGTTAAGAGCAGCTAATGTAGCCATACTTTCAGATGCAGCTCCATTCAAATTACAGTACAGATCTGCCTGAGAACAAAATTTTATAAGCTAAACTGCAATTTACACGGATCAACCTAACACCGTCCATGATGGCAAATTCTAAGAGACCATATGAGAGGAAACGAGAAAGCTTCTGCGTTTCATGGCCGAATGGGGGCCGCTTTCACTGCTGGATATGTGACACAGCTAACCAGCCAGTTGCAAAGTCGTACCGAGAAAAATTCATTGCTGTTTTGCAGGGGTGCCTGTAGCCCCCCAGAAGGCCCAGCTATGACCTCCCTCTGGATCTGAAATACAAAACAGCAAAATTTACACACCATGCTACACCTGTGGTGTCTCCAATGACGTTCCTGTTCTGGCCTGCCAAACATCCCAGGTAACAACACATGATTATCATCAGTCTTCCAAGGTATGAAACGATTGGACATAACACCCAAAATCTATCTCATATAGCCTCTTCACATGTGCAAGAAGTGGTCTCCTAGGATCGCTACGGGATGTGCTACCTGGCTCAATAGCATCCACAAAGGCTCAGATGATGCCCCGTGCCAAATTCTTCGC
This sequence comes from Takakia lepidozioides, assembly GCA_030704615.1. Taxonomy (NCBI): domain Eukaryota; kingdom Viridiplantae; phylum Streptophyta; class Takakiopsida; order Takakiales; family Takakiaceae; genus Takakia; species Takakia lepidozioides. Next base: position 25,037,166 of record CM060731.1, read on the forward strand.
TATGTATTCAACATGCCCTCAAGGGATGCCCTTTTCTGTGTTTAAACCTTTTGCTGGAGCCTCTAAAATCCCTAGGTATTATTTAACCTGTCATACAAAGCACTCGTGGACAATTAAAAACCTCGACTTTGATGTGAACTTGTATAACATCAATCTTGCGATGAGAACTAAATGCAGCGGATACAGAAGCAAGAGCAAGAGTAGATACCTGAGAAATACGGTTGGCATAGATGGTGACAAGTCGCAGCTGAGTGCTACTGAGGCTCCCAAGATATGGGACAAATGCTTTTCCCAGCACAATATAAATCTCCACCAGACAAAACACGACAGTCTGCAGGTCAACCCAGCCATCATGATCACATACCACTCCCAACTTACTAACAGCTATTCTCTTGACATGGATCCATAGTTGCAACCAATGCAGTTTCCTGCTGGGGCTTAAGCAAGTGATAGATACATCAAAGAAGATGATTGTACCTTGCGAACATCTGCATTTTGGTTGCCAAATGCGTCAAATAACACAGGCAAGAAGGAAGGTAGTTGTGCCATAAGCTCTTCTGAAGGAAGTCGGCTCACAAGCTGATCAACACAACAACAGTGTAAGGTAGTACAACCTGTCGACCTCAAAAACTGTTTAGGTCAGCCTACAAATCAGACAATGGTGAGCATGGGTGCAATAGGGCCCCCAAAATAATCGGACCGGGACAGACTGGATGTTGAAGGCACATGCCGTTGGGAGGACCATATTCTATATCTAGTACCCTGCAACAAGCACCCCCTGCCTTACCACAAGCTGGGAATGTTTCCAGACTAACACAAGAGGTACCCTGCTTAATAGGAAACATCCACAATAGTGACACTCGTGATGTATTGAGTCCGTCCCATTACACTACCACAGATCAGTTCAAGATTCAAGCACAGCACTCCATGAAGAGTACAGCCTCCTGTTTTCATCCCTAAAAGATGGCTAGCAGTAGCATATGATATTGTTGCCAGATCCAGCTGCGGCACAATCTTAGGGCAGTTTGGGTAGTTTACTAGAGGGGGAAGAAACTCAATAACGCATCTTGGAGAGAGCCACGCTCTCCTCCTAGGGACTGAGACAAAGGTTGACCTCTATAATTATATGCGTATAGAAGATTTGCCACAAATATCTTGAAGGGTCATATGGATGTTCATGTGATCATGCTATGAGAATGACACATAGAGCATAGTAAAGATCTTCGTACTCAACACCAAGGAAAGGTGTAGTAGGTGCAAGGGACCCTACTTTGGTTAAGCAGCTGATACAAGTCACCAGAGCCTTCTCATCCACAGATATGAGCAGGGGCACTACTACCTGCCACACACCACACAACATCCATAAATTGGCTCCACCTTAAGCTCTCACAAGGGCCGAGATGCTACGGCCAGTTGATGTGTCCCAAGGATTGTCATCACCACTATCACGGGTGTCATTTTTAACCAAACTTGTCCTAAAACTACAGTAAGATTAACTTCGGTGGTCTCATGAGCTCTTGCATGACGACCGGAAAATAACTTTGAAACATAAAACAGGTAAAGAACCTTGTAGAGTTTGAAATATGGAAGGGGCACTTACTGACAGACAGCGGTATGGATCCAGCTGCATCAACACTGTATTTAAGCAGCGGTCGGCTGCGGCAGTTACCTGCATTGATCTCCGTTAGTTTATCTTTTTATGTCTCTGACCCTCTGCAGTTGGTACACAGTGCACCCTTGTCTACATGTATATACCAATACTGCTGTACCTTGTGCACAAACCTTGTAGACAATCAACTTAACATCAACAACACTCACTACCACTACACAGTCAATAGGTGTCAAATGTCATACCATGGTCCACAACTAGCATCCTATTGTGATGACGCAGGGTTGGCATGAAATAGATACAAACACTTCTGTAGCATCTGAAGGTCCAGTAAATGACAAACTGGTAAAAGTGATTAGCTAGCAAGCAAGCAGAAGTAATTTTTCGCAAGTCTGAAGGGACATCAAACATGAAAGCATTCGCACCTTGGTATCAGAATCCCTAGTAGAATGAAGAAGCTTCTCAAGCAGTAATTCAGTAGCCTCATCCAAGTTGGTTCTCTGCAATTTATGCAACAAAATAAATGCAGAACAAGGCCATTTGCTGTCAAACTTTGGTAAATACATGCTGTGGGCATGTGTTGCACTTGTATGTTTATCTTTAAACAATTAATAGGGCCATAGCTGTGAGAAATCTTACGCTGGAGCAAACCATTGTGAAGGTTAAGGACAGAAGAACTCGGAAAAACACTTTGAAGATCAAGAGAGAAACTCGTTTTACCATGCATCCCTGCAATTTAGTCTTGACCACAGCTGAGAGAGGGGGATACAAATATGCAACAGAAGGGGACAAGTAGAATAAACAGCGAAACAAAGGTGGAAATGGTGTGATGAACACCTGGTTGCTCAGCATCTCAAGGATAACAGAGAGAGCAAGCTCCCGAATGACTGGATCCGGATCATCCAGAGACTCCAGCACCACCGTCAGTATTTGATTGAAATACTGTGAGCACAACAGCACTTGGTTTAGTCTTGTTTCAGCACAAGTCATTCCATACCCTTCTACACTTCCAACTGTTAGTCACTCACTACCCTGCCTTGCAGCTTTTTGTAGCCCTTTGACATGGATTTCTAAGGATTTGAGGTGAGTAAAGTACCACTATGCTGGGGACCAACCCCTTAAGACGCCTGAAGCAGAGACAGCCGGTTTCACTGCAGTGGAACCTACTGTTATAAAATTCAATCTTGTGCATCCTGTCATCTAGGAAAGTCGAGACGGTAGTGAGTACAGAACAGCTTATCAACCAACTCCTGAGTTCCGGCTAAGAACAATAGAATAATCACAAACACTTTTGAACTGAAGTTTCCAAGACAGTTTTCATTAGTGTCCGAGTCTTTCCATAATCAAAGTATGTCATTGTACATAAGACTGTAGTAAGTGCCAAACTCAGAGGCCCTCTCTGGTAGAGTTTGCAAACCAAAGACTCATGTCGTGAATCATGTCACATGATTCCAAGAGAGCTGTAAGATTCAAAACTTTTTGATTGGAAGGAAGAAGAGTTGGTGGGCTGGAATAGAGATCCGCATCATAATGTGCTGGCATTGAGCAAAAACTGAAGGCGACTGTTTTGGAGCAGGTAGAACAATTTGTTTCCACAAATGCTTAGATGCGAGAAATCTGGGTGATTTCGAAGGTTCACTGCACCACAGATGATTGTCTCTTAATGCATGTCACTGTGTATAGCTACTGGCCCTCTCCTATCATTTTAGTCAGCAGGTGTCTTCTTACATGACTCAAAGTTCACCAAGTAGCAAGAGCCCTTGAGAAATTTATCACTGCCTACGATGGGCATGTCACAGATGTAATCACATCTCAGATGATGATTAGCAGCATCAACACCTGATCACTCCCACACCCAAAGTAGAAAAATAAACCCAAAAAAGTGTTTCTTCCAATGGGCTCTTATACAGTTGATGTATGAACCGGAGAGAAAATTGATTCAAATCAACCTTCCATACAGACACACCAATGGTGCAGAGTCTGCTCTGAGAATGTGCAATGTTTAGAGGGTCGTCTTTAGTGGTGGATAGGCAAAAGAAAGCACACCTGAGACCACGTAGATGAGTCATTGGCACGAGACAGCTGCACCAACTGCTGGAGGGCTTCCTGCTTTTCCTCTGCTGGTTTCCCAGTTCCCCAATTTGACATCTGTCAATATCCACAAGCCAAGACAGGTATATTATTGGCCATTGCACAAGTACACAAAAAGATATTAATAGAGCTTTACATTTTGTGCTCATTCCGAAGACCGAGCTGCCTGACAGCCCTGAGCAATACCCCACATTCAAGCCTCAGTTCCCCATTTCTGCTTCACCTACAATTGACCACTACCAAGAACCCACATGCAAAACATGGAGCTTAAACAGAGCTGTTAATCTATATGCACCTGGTGAAGCAGATTGGGTATACTTGAGCCAGGAGCCTGAGAAGGAACTTTGTGGTTAGACTTCCACAGTTTATCATCATGCTTGGTCTGCAACTCTGCAGGTACATCATTTGGTTGCCTGCTATCTGAGCTCGCCACCATCCCGACCCTTTGCTCTGAACTGACCACACACTGGGCATTCACCAGGGGAAGGACACCAGAATTTGCATAGTCATGTCTGGCATCTAAGTTGGGGCCATGAATACTCTGAACTTGATCTAACCAAACAATAGATCTATCTGGACTGCCATCCACTCCATTGCTCATATCTTTTGCCTGGTTGTTACCAAATGCCTCTACTGTATTTCCAGAGGGCTCCAAAGAATGATAGGAGTGCTTGCGGGAATCAGTACTAGATGCTTGTTGGCCTTCCAGACAACTTAGGTGAGTAGATTCAGGTTGAACAATGCCATTCCACTTCCTACCACCATCATTACTGTTAAGTGACATTGATGAGTAGCCTGCCACCACTTGATTGTTGTTTGTTAGAGCGGAAAATGCCCTCCCTGTAGGAGTACCTCCATTTCCTTCCACATGTGTCGAAAGGGCATCGGCCTGATCATAGCCAGACTTATTCCTGGATCGCTGACTCCTATTTTGCAGATATGTCATAAGATCCACTTCAATCCGTGGTGTATACTGTTTCAAGGCTCGTCGTAATGTGCTCTGCTCCTCAATTGATAATCCAAGAATAAAGTTCAGGACAGTCGTCGAATCAAAATGAGAATACACCGATATGATACCTGTCACCGCTGTCTCTTTGAGCTTTGGATTCTTGTCATTTGCCAGTGGGGCTAGTTTGGCAAGCCAAAGTTTCAGCAACCCACAACCACCTGTACCCTCAGTATTAAGGGCAAGCTTTGCAAATGCAGCTATGGCAAACTCAATAACTGCCATTTTGGCCTTTGGAGAGCGCTGCTCATCTAGGGAGCGTAAGAGTGCAGGGAGTAGTGCATCAATGCTAAAGGTGTTGCCAACTATCTCCAGGCAAGATGTGCTGAGCTGGCGGATGACCTCCTTGGAATCCACCAACCTGGCAAAAACTCGTGGCAGGATTCTCTCCAAATATGCCTCGAAAGATTTGCGGCAGACTCGGACCACCTCAGCTAGAGTGGAGAGCGCAGCTTGCGCCACTTTATGATGCGGATCATCCAAATGTTCAGAAAATAGCTTCATAACTCTGTCAAAGCTTTGAGCTACCTCCTGCAACCCTTTTGGCCCTTGTTGCAGCAGCTTTCTAAGGTAGGTGAATGCAGCAACACGGGCAGACCAATCTGCACTTGGGCTCAGGCCTTCAGTCAATGCATCATTCAAAGACATCAAACCATCCATGTAGTTAAACACTTCTCCGAAGGAATTCAGACCAGCCAGTAGCTGATTGTCCTCCACACTACTCCTACTACTTCCTGACGATCTCCCTGACCCACTCTGTCTGAGAAGGGGCCTCTGGAAACCAGGTATTGCATTGAAAGGTGTCTCCGACCCTGATCTTTCAATCTGCATTTCTGGTTTAGGAATCCGTTTCGCTACTCTACCCTCACCATTGTCTCCATTAGAGCTACTTTGACTGGGCCTATCTGTAATCAGAGGTACCCGTTTCGCCATGTGAGATCCTCCAAGTCCCCCAACATCACGGTTCACACCACGGGAAGGGGTAACACCAACCTCTCGATTCATGCCACTTGGAAGCCCTATTTTCCCAGTGTCTGACCATCCCAGCACCTGCAAGGCCGCCAAGGTGCTAGATGCATTGGCACGGAAGTAGCCAGATGCATTTGCTGAAGCCAACATGGATGCTCGCATAGTGCCTTGATTGGAAGCAGGCGCAGATGCTGGATGAGGAGGATCACGAGCAGATGGAGGATCCACACTCAAGCGCACAGCCCCCACTGCTGCAGCTGCATGTATTTTACGATAGCTTCCACCCACTGCAATAACCATCCCATTGAATAGAAAAAGCATTAGTGCCTCTCAGAAATACCTTACTAGCAACACACAAAGAAACCATCTGCTCTCTCCTGCAGCAACATTAGCACTACCTCTGGTAACAAAAGCTGGTGAAAAAGGTCTAAGAGCAGCATGTGCATCTACCTGGATCATTCCCACCAGTTCGGGTTGCTGATGCAGCCACCTTGTCCACCATGTCGACTCCTCTGAGCATGGTCTCTATGGCATTCACCCGCTGTTGGCTGGCTTGAAGCACGCTCTCTAAACTTCTCTCAGGAACCACCTCTACAGATTTTCTATGCAACAAGCTGCCAACATCAGCTGATCCTACCCCTGATACTAGACTGTTACTACGGTCATTGGTGATGGAAGCTGAGTTGCCATAAGAGGGCAGGCTACCCAAAGACTGTGTCCCAGCAAGGGCTGGTATTCCTGTGGATTGCCTTAGGGGCTGCTGTTGGTAGGCTCCCCTATCTCGGACAGCTGGAGATGCATATCGCTTTTGAAAGCCTCCATCCTCTTCATTTATCAACTGCACACAAAAAAGCAACAGAACCACATATCAACTCAGCCACCTCACAGTAGGCGGAAAATCATGGGTGGGGTAGAACGAGATCTGCCAACCCTAACAGCAGTAATGGAAGATTTTCTCACTCGTTGGATCACAGGGTCAAGTGTATGAAAGAGGCGGCGAGCACGTTCTGGCCAGCATCTAGCAAACACACGATAACACATCCTTGCTGTCGAGCGAACCTGCAACATCAAAGCCACACAATTGTCAGAGGCACTTTCTTGCTGTCATTTCGTAAGATGGTGTACCATATAGCATAGATGGGGACATCCTTCCAGTATAGGTGGATCCCACTTGTGTAATAATACTGGCCATATGATTGGTAAGTTACATTCTATCCTTAAAAATAGCACCTGTAAAGACCCTTGGCTCTTAGGGAAGCGGCTAGTTAGTTCCCTTGAAAGTCCACTCCTGTAAGGTTTCTGGACTAATCAACAGACTAAGCTCCATTGCTAGGACCAACTTGAACCTGGTTACATGGTATATTAATCTGCATGAGCAGCTGCTCTTGCTGTACACAATACAACAAGCAATGGATGAAGTAACAGGCATACCTCACTCATTGCATCACCACAGCAACACTTTATGAGTTCCTCGTAGAGCTCAGCAGAGCGCTGCATCTCTGAAGAGTCTGCCCACTGCTCCAGCACCAACAGTGCATACTCACAACACCTGCATACACACTGAAGTCAGTATTTGACTTCTGTCTCACATGCCCCTACAACTATAACATACTTCTATCCTGTTCCCACCCTGGGCAAAATGGGGAAATGCAGAACAATAAGAACTTCTCTATTGGATAATTCTGATGTGCAGAGTTCCAAGGAACAGAGACTACCTTGCGCGCAAAACTGCATTGCGATCATGTTTTGCACATTCAATCATTTTTGGAAGCACACGAGCCACTCGGCAGTTCCGAAGCATCTGCAAGTACTTGAGAAGTCAGCTCCAGCTTGTGCCACATAGTAGTAGAGTCCAACCCATATGCAAGACAATGTACAGAAAGGAAGAGCATGACTCCTTCCATAGATATGAAATACTAAAATTGCAGGGCTTGGAAAACTGACCGTTTTTATGCACGTGTCTGCCGATTCGTGGATAACAAGCACAGTTATGACCACAAGCTTGAAAAGCATCTGTCCAACAGCAGATCATTTGCTTTAGTCAAAGAGGCCACCAACGTCTGAAAAGCTCAAATAGGAGGAAAAAGCCTGAGAGGCAGAAACACGATGGCTGAACATGTGTATGTGAACAAATCAAACAAGTTAACTGAAATTGTGAATCATGGTTTTTCATGTAAATTATGTAGCAAACAGATACAGAAGCGAAGCAGGTTTATGATTTCTCAAGAGATATATCAATGTATATGTATGTATGTAGGAGGAGCGGTAACTAACTGGTATGAAAGACTCTGCGAAGACTTCAAACTCGGATTGTAACTCTCTCGACAACATATTCAGCAGCTGGCATGCCTGAACAACCAAACAACTGCATACAACATCAATAGAATGCACCAACACCACCACATCCCATGGCTCAAGAAGGGGATTTTTAGGCCAGTTCGCAAATTGACTCCTACCTCTTTTTCTCACATTTGCAACCAAAACCTCAAACCAACTCCATCCTTTTAAGCAATGAGACTTTTCAAAACTACCCTCCCAAAAAGAAAACTTGACACAATTAAAGATAACCTGCTTCACAATGCTGGAGCGGCGATCCGACAGCTGAACATTCAAAGGGCCTACGAGCCCCTTCAACAGAGTTGGAAAACAGGTATACTCCGCTGCACCTGTCACGAAGAGAGAAACAAAACCTAATCACTCACGTTGATTGAATTATTAACTTACAGCTATGGAGCAACCTGATCATCTTTCAAACACCTTCCAAAGTACCCACCCTTTCGGCTGAGATCAGAATGTGCACTACTGGAAAACCTGCAATCTAATCCTCCACTCAAAGCTTGTCGATATCATAAACCTTACCCGTATGTTAGGGCTCAAAATCAGAACTGGACTTAGACTTGCAATTGGAATCAGAATAGCAGTGCCCTAGCACTTAGGTAGTGTCACAAACAGACCTAAAAGCCTTTCCCAAAGGTCGTTAGCGTTTGGAAATTTCCCTGCCCTTCACAAACAATCTAAACAAACAGAGGCAATGGAAAGGACAATATGACAGACCTCCAGCAAGCAGTCCTTCAATTCTTTGCATGGCTGCCATGCGGACAGACCAGTCCTGCTCTGGTGTAAGCATGCCTGCCACTTTCTCAATCTCCTTAGTCAACTCCCTTTCTGAGAAAACTCTGACTGGATCCACAGGCTTATCAGCCCCCTCACTGTCACCTTCACCACAAAACATGAAGCCAGCACAAGAGAGTCAATGGACTCTGTCATCTGATGCTGGCAACAACAAGGTAAGTGAGTAAAAAAAGAGAACTCAAGTTTTTTTCCTTCCCCACAAAAGGCCATTTCCTTGCAGTCATAGTATAATATTCAACACCCAACAATCAACAAAATGACACAGACAGCTCTCTAATCCACAGCAACTTAATGTATGGTGCACACTGGCAACTCTGTTGAGTACTGACCCCCGCCACCAGCAGTATCGGCAGACATAGACGATTTCGACTTTGGGCTACTTCGTCTTGTGTTTCCTGCGGATATAGAAGCCTTCAGCTCTGGTGCTGCATACTGATTTGAAGTTGGGTAAGACTGGTTTGCCGCTGTATGTTGATTGGATGATGGATAATGGTTGGAAGTTGCTTGATGCTGATTGTGCAGGCCATATTGATTGGACAGGGTAAATTGATTTGTGAGAGAATCAAGTGAGCGCCTAATGGGCTCTATCTTGTCAAACCTTGCAGCAATTTCTTTGAGCTGCAACAAACACAACTTTCTTGTTAGCACCCAACCAAGAACTCATGTAACCATTTTCTGAAACATGCAGGTTAGCTGTATCCTTCTTCATTCAGCTTTGCAATTACTTGGCTTGTGCATGGAGGAAAAAGTCTAACTATGCTGGTTCTAGGGCAAACCGGGCTCGTCACCAGTAAGATCCTACATGGGTGACAAGAATGACTAGCAATCACAGCTTCAATCATATTCAGAACTCCCATATTTGCTTAATATAGTTGAGGGTTAGGGTCCTCTAATAACTGCCATATGGTAACAATATTATGGCATTCCAATATGACAGTGATAACACATGCACTGGACCAAGAGGATTGTGTGGACTGTTTGAACATTGCAGTAGCTCTTTTTGACAATATCTTATCAACAACAAAAATCCAAAGGCTAAGGCACTTGGTTATTACCAGCGCTGGCCGTAACTGATTGCGTTGCAGCTCCTCCCTAAACTGTTGTCCACCCTGGCGATACATTTCCTGGAAGAGTAAATGACAGACAAAGCTTACCGAACACTGTACAAACAAGATTCTGAAAGCTTGCCATCAAACAAACTTACAGCAAGACTTCAATATGTTGATGGAAGAAAGTCAGCAGATCCAAGCAAATAGGGCATTCACTGTGACAACTGAAAGTATGTTGGGATACTACACATGCAACACGCGATTTTCCATGGATAACTTATGCTTTGACTTGAACAATAATAACAACACTTAAGAATGGAATAAGAATCAGTGGGCGAGACGACCAGAAGGTCGGATCATACCTCCAAGCATAACAAAGCTGCTTCCCTTACACTGCTGTTTGAATCTTCAAGCAGTTGCAACACCTGCGGTTGTATCAATGTCCACATAACTGGATAAAACTGACACCATATCCATTTCCTTAATTTACACTGAACATCAAAAAATTAGATTTAAAACAAACTCCTTATCCAAAGTCCAGCTTGAACTAGGATTCTGCAAACCTGAACCAGTCAGCAACCGTATACAACACTTGAGACGTTATAGACAAGTCAAGTCTGCCGTCAGTTTCAAAATCACCTTGTTGGTCAATAAGGCTCTAGGTTAATCAGTTAATTTGTGGATAGTAAGAAATTGTGTAGTACCGATGGCAACAGCAGCCTCTGGAAGGGAAGCTCCGTTGCAGCAAACAAATTAATAGCTGAAGCCACAGTGCGCGCAAACTCTTCACGCACCCTCCAGTTCTTATGGCCCCATGCATAACTTCCAGCCCTCTCCACTATAATTGTTGGTGAAGAGATCTGTAGGATATTCAACCAGTTTCAAGTCTCAGAGAGACCATAATAGAGACCTAGTCTATATTAGGCACTAATTCCTATGTCGTTACTGCAGAAGATGCATTCTTGAGAGATTCTTGAGAGTTGCCAAGTTTACAAGAGAAGTATAACATTACCAACTGGAGTAGTTAACATGGGAACTATGAACAGGTTTTTGTGAGTGCAGTCCTACAATATAACTGCTGTGTATATTTTGCATACACCTGTCTGGATTAGTAAAACAGTCGCGTTGCATGATCTGCATGTATACAGTAGATACATTGCAACCAAAATAGAGGCACAGCTGCAAAACTACCTCCATGAGAGCTAACAGAAGGCGGCGCCCTGCATCCCGCACCGGCTGCTTGCTGTCACCCAAGCGCTCTACAATGGCTGGAAGCAGTGCATTGAAATGCACCTTCAGATGCTCGCCAGCAAGGGCTGCAGCTGATGCCAGGGCCTGCAGAGCCCCCTGACAGACCCTAAAGTTATTGTCCTTCAATAAAATCATGGACGCATCTACCAGGCCACCCACTTCGCTTGCGGAAAGGCTCTTTCTGCTTTGTTCCAAAAGTGTCTGAAGCCTCTCCACCCCTGCCATTCTCTCCTTTGTATCCTTCGCATGTAGCTGCTCTATTGCTTCCTCCATTGTGAGGAGCGGTATGGGCAAACCGCAGGCCGCTAAAACTGTGTGCTAAATTACAGTGTGCGCCACTGAAAAGGCCACTTCGTAGTTCGGGGCATTGGCGGAAGACATTTTCACCGAGTCACAACCAGTCACCCACACTTCTCCCTTCCTCCCCACCTTCCCCACTCTTTTCCCGCTCCTGCATGATGACCGGTCTGAATGACAAGTACAGAGCTCGATAGCAAAAAAGGCTGGCTTTCTTTGATCCTAGGCACTGTCAGAGACCAGCTTGCAGTGGTTCCATCAGAGTCTGCGCTCGAAGACAAAGACTGGAAGAATGTCATCAACTTGTAAGAATGTACATTTGCACAGCAAAGGTACGCAATTCAACATAACAATGTAAGCCAATCAGGGGAAACGGAGGTTAACAAGAGGGAGCCAGGTACAGACAAGAACAAAGACAGAAAGTCAGATACGAACAGAAAAAGAACTGACAACAGATTGCAACTCGGATGAAATTCTCATAAACCTACACCAGTGAGCAAGCTACAACTACAATGCACACGACAGACCAGCGATCACAGAGAAGGCTGGTCTTGGTGAGGAAGAGGAGCCAAGTGGTGCAAGAATGCCAACAACAGAGCTAGGGCGTAAGCAAGTAAAAAATCAAAAACTACCAATACAATGTAAGATCACTGCACCTCACACAGAAAGAGGCTCCTACGAAGCGCACGAGACAGATAGTCCAAGCCCCGCATACGCTACACTACACTCAAACGAGGTGGCAACATCTCCAGACCTAACGCAAGCAGCACAATCGTAAACCAGTCAACTTCCAACAATGACAGTGACAAGAAAAGAAGAAAAGCGGACAAACCAGGATGCAACAACGTAGGCAGCCACAGAGGGGCACCAGCATTGCAAAATGCCTGTCAGACAGCGCGCAGTCCGCTCACGCAGCCTGACCAAGAGCAATGCACTATTCTATTACACCCCCTCCAGACCCGAGCGACAGCGCAAGCAGAGAACACGGAACGGCCCCAGCGCAAGGGATGTGCGCAGCGTGCAGAGGGCGCGCGAGCGAGAGCAGCGAGGAGGGGCCATGGCGGGTCGGGCTGCCCCGCTGCGCGGCAGCCGCGCTGTTGGCGGGCGGGCCCCAAGGGTGGTTGCTGCCAGCACCCGCCTTCTGGCCGCGCTGTAACTGTAGCAGTCACCCCGCCTCGCCTGCGGTTAACGTCCGCGCCGTCTGGTGTTCAACTCTGCACACCCGTACTTTGCTGCCCTAAAATCCTGCCTTTCATGTCGTTGCCGATTATGCCCTCCGACACCACGTCTTGCGAGAATAAGTAACATTCCTTTCTTATTACCCAAACAGTCAAATAATTCCTCTAAATAAATGAACGGCGAGAACAGATTCGTGGAATGCAGAATCCTCACCACTGATAGTATCAAAGACGTGCGCTGGGGGTAAACGAACAGCTGTGATCATCCATATTTCAGCGATGAGAACAGTTGTTCATGAGCAGACGCACATGGGTGACAGCTTCGACTGTGCATGGCTAGCACCGGGCCTCTATATCAGGCCCGACGTCAGGCTTGGCAACGAGTCATCCCGGCTTGGAAGTGGGTTTGGAAGAAGGGGCGGAGTGGATTGTTCGCCGAGCCTAAAGCCGACATAGGATCCCTTATTATAGCCTCACTTTACTACTCCTCCACCCCCACTGTATTTTACTGTAGTGATTTTCAATTCTGAATATTCTAGATTTCTAGGTTTTTTTTTTTTTTTTCTGGATTGAAAGCAAAACGCATCGCACATCAACTGCACAGTGTATCCCTGGTGGTTCAGGGTTCAAACCCGCTGCCCTGCCTGGTGTGTGGATTGTTCGTGACCGGTTGGTCTGGTGGTGACGTTTCCCACCTGTGTGCCTAATGGCTTATCTGAAAGGGGGTTAATTTTTCCCCCTCCTCCTGAATTGTGAGCAGTCGCTAGCAAGTTCATTCAAGAAAAAAAAACACATCTGAAAAGGAAGATAATAGGAATGAGGTAAGAACTTAATGCACTCTGCCGTAGATAAAGTTTCTTTAACGTCCAGTACACCTGACAGTACTTTCACCGGATTCCGGCAGCTTGGGCTCCTCCGGCGGGGATCCTGTCAAATCCTCCCCACCCCCTCTTACCTCGGTTTCACTATTAAATACTCTAGGGCATCATGCTGTGGTGGGTAGTGTGTTGGTAAGGTGACTACACTGCAGGCGGTGAGGTACTGGATTCGATTTGCGATGAGAGGCTATTGTAATGTAAATTGGGTCCAGGTATCCCAATCGGTGTAACCGTCTCTAACCAATCTCACATGTAACTCTTCTTAGTCCATTTTATACTTAGCCAAATTGGACTTACTCAAATTTGAAGACCAAGTGTGAGTTACACTCCAGTAACCCCCGAGTGGAGTTACACAAATGGTCGTGAGTGGAGTTACACTCCATTTTGTGTAACCCCGCATGGAGTTACACTCCCCCTCGTGTAACCCAGTGTAACCCCAAGTGGAGTTTACACTCCTTCAGTTCCATGTCACTCTCAAGAGAGGGTGGAGAAGATTTGACATGACGGAAACCGGCGTACTATCATGTCAGATTCTGCACGTGTGAATTAAGTTCCTACCTCAATTCTATTATCTCCCATCTGAAAATCAGATTGATAACCTAACCGATCATTTACTGTAGTTACTTGGGTAAATAACAGCTTCTAAAATAAGCTCCCATTACAGTTTTCATCATATGATTGGCAATAACTCTAGTACTTAGTGGTGTTAAAGGGATTTTCAATCAAATTCAATGTCTACAAGATGACATTCACTTGCATAAAAAATAGGAACAGATTTCCACTCACATATTGCGAATTCAGAATATTCCCGGAAATAACCACCTTGTAGTTAATTGAGTTCCCACTGACCGTGAGATGGAATGTGGTTCTTCCCTGCTTTTTATCAGTTTCCTTCTTTTGTAGGCAAGGTCCTTCCGAAGTGTTGGTAGAGCTGTTGTCATTGATGAGCAGCCCATTGAGGCTGTCCCGGGCTGGTATCCCTGTCGGTAAGTCTCATGGCCTTTCGTTCTTTTAATCTATTGGGCCTGCCTTTTCATAAAGGTCGGGACTAGGTACACATGGGTAGAATGGTTTGGAGAAGGGAACATTGATACTATTATTGAGAACTAAAAGTATCAGGATGGATGAATCCGACACATTGAAAATTACTATGCCCAGGCTGAGCTAGTCTAGGCGGCTGTGCTTCTCTCAAAAGGGTCTCTGTGTGTTTGCAGGCAAAGCTCAAGGGTACAGGATAAATCCGTGGATATGTAGGTGGTAAAAGTAGGTAAGAGTGATGGGTGGCAGGAGTCACAGCGGTAGTCCCGCAACAATAATAATAAGCAAGCATGACATGGCCGGCTGAGAGAGGGTGGCAGTCAGCATGTGCAGACAGGGAGGCTGTAGCTGTCAGATTATACGTAGCTACTTTGACCCACCATGCCCCTAGAGCGATCGGGATGTGTATAATTATAGGACGACACCCATTGTCTCTTGTGAGCAGGTGGACCTGCACGCAGTACTGTAGGTAATTACTACTCTCTATGTGGAAACTGGAAACCAGCAGAGCTAACTTACTAGCAGCTGCAAAGTTCAGTTCGTCGATCATCCCGCACCTACCAAGAATACTAGAATCGCTCGCAGATACACCCAAAAGGTTCGGCTGATGTACCTTGGAGTAGTAGTTGGGACCACCATTCTCCTGGCTATCGAGGTGAATACCATCAGCATCATTGACGGTCAACTTTTGCAAAGAAACCTTGGTTGGTGTTCCGTGAGCAAGCCCTCAAATTCCAAGGTGGACCCATCAGGGGATAGGGTGGTGATTCGGAAGAAATGGGCCCACAGAAATAATTGGGGAACATAGCCTTGTGAACATTCCCCTCAAATAAGTGTGAGGGATTCGGTCCTGAATAGCTCGGAACAAACGCATGTATCCAGCAGGCTGCCACGACTGACGGCAGAGCTGTCATCCACAACGAACCTCATTTCCATGTTGGGATCTCCCTCCACTCCAAACCTGGGGTACATGGACACCACGCCGTGATGGCACTCCAGAGTACCGGGGAGCACTTACTGTGGCAAGCATTTCCACAATTGCTTGACAAATCAGAGCAATGAGCCATGAACTGTTCATGCAATTGGCAAGCCAAGGAGAGGACAAGCTGAGTTGTTAAGGGGATTGCACATGGGTTGACAAGAGTCCTGTGAGAGCTGGATAGATTGGCAAGAGAAAATTGTAAGGTTGCCAATGTACAAGACCCATTACTCAAGGACACTGATGCAAAAGGTCTGCCTTCGGGCATGCTGGGTTACATGCCATCAATTTTTGTTTGGAGGGCACAAACCACAGGCTAGAGAAACAGCTCGGTGCGGGGCTATCTCCCTCAGCTCATAATTTCTCAACAGAGATTAGGAATTGGTCAGCCCAAAGGATTGCAAGGTTGGATTGGAAGAACCTTAGCCAAGCGCAAAAGTGACAGGAGAAGAATGTACGTACACCTATAAAGCTATTGAACATTCATATCTCGAATGGGATGGCTGACATTGACTACCTTGTGGTACAGATTTCCAAACACTGTAGAGATGTAGAGAGAGCAGACCCAGTGTACTGCACTATTTGCAAGTTAAAATGTCTTGCAGTCTCGCGTCTACAGAGTCTCTTGGAGAGGAGTAGATGATGATGATCTCCCACAGCAGAATTCCTCTAACAGAAAAGGATGGGAATAACCACACAAAAGCAAAGGGGGGAGGCCAGAATCCCTGAGGGGCAGTCCGTTAACCTGCATATAGTGGTGGGCAGTATAACCTGCAGTCGTCTGTTTTATCAACACTCAGATGACCATCTTCCATGCACCATCATCGCCTTTGGTGGCACTGACTTCCAGAGTTGGTCACAGAACAACCGAAAATACTGCCACACTCTCCTAATGGCCATGAGCATGGGTAACGTATAAGCCTAGCATGGCCATGTCCAATTAACATATAACTGAGCAAAATATAGTAATCTTACAAAAGCATGATGCGGTCTGAATGCTGACTTCCACACTGTGTTGGACTACCTGACCCAGCCCCTTCATCCACTTGTAGAAAAGAAGCATCGCATTCCACTTTGTTACAAGTTCTGTGGAGACCTTCGGTCCATTCTTTAGAGCAGCCAATGAAGAACATGCATTTTGCCTCATGGTGTGCTCCATAATGAAGGGCCTTTGAAGTTTCATAACCAAGTAAAGCCAACATTTCTACTGCCAGCTAAACGATCGAGTCACAATCACTTTCTGTTAATCAATGCTTTCCTGCCCATGTACTCCATGTCCATGGATTCTGTGAAGGTGGGCATCCCAGGTATCATCCTCCACAGCAAGAGCCGCAAGGAGCAGGCGCATCTGCAAAGCCACCATGCACGTTATTCACAACCCCAGTTTCGATGTACTCAAAGGTAGGTGCTGTCTTCAAAGAGATGTGAAAGAAATTTGTACTACTGCTTTAGAAACATCGGCATCTGAGGAGTGCGTGATCGCAGTCCATGTGTTAGACAAGATATTTAGAGCCGGATGAACATGAGACCCTACAAGCTGGTGGAATGGGTGCAAATTAAAAAAGCAAACAGATCTTTCTGTAGATCATCAACGGTACCTTCCCCCAGCATGTTCTCTGTAACAGCATTGTCCCTCCCCAACTCTAGAAAGGCCTCTTAAAAAGGCCCTCATCCCTTGGCTTATTGTCTCAATTCAACAACCCAAATTCAAGTAAGGGAAAGATATGCATACTGTGATCGATTCCCCGCACGTTGCCCAAGCCACTGGGTCCGCTACCCCCCCCACCATATGGACCCCTTCCAGGACCACCAGAAGGACCACCAGGACCCCCAGGCCCACCAGGCCCACTACCATAGCTTGATGGGCCTGCTTGCCGTTTTGAACTAGATCTCTTCCCGTACGTGTTGGAAGCCTCCAACTGCATTGCAGAGAACCATTTGTCAGCACAAGAGCAGTCACACTGGGGACCTTTAAACCACACAAGCCATTTAATAAGAGTGGATGAGTGTAGTGCCAAGTGACTGAACCATTGCAATCCTTCCTTAATACAGATCTCCTTAAGACAAATAACTATTGGAAAAACTAAAACTCAAGATGGTAACACTGCTCCCTTCAACCATCTCGTCAACATTTTTTGAATGAAATATCGTAGCGACATTGAAAACCGAAAAACTTGAGCCATATTGATTGATAACCGGCATTACAAAATACCTAGATCATTGAACTTCCAAGAGCAAGTCCAGCAAATCATACAGGGAAGTGAATCACAAAGCGCATTTAACAGAACTGTGTGGATGCTACTGCACTTGTCTTCTTGTGATACACCTCTGGGAATGCCTATAATGAATGTTGTTACCCAGACCCAGACCTGAACTAAACAGACTCAAGGCCTGACAAGTCACATAGAGAGACAAGCTTACTGAGAACATGGTGTTGAAGAAGCTGCCAATCAAGTTGAGAATGGCCCAAAAAATGTCAGAAATGATGCTTAGCCTCCAGGGTGACCGCCTCCCTTTGACATCCCCTGCAAACCCCACAAGTTCATAGCTTGCCCCTTAAGGATCAATACCTACCATGTCGGCATGCTGAAAATAGCACTCCTCTACTTCTCCAAAAAAAAGATTTGAAGAATTAGAAGTTGGCCCCGGACTACACTTTCTACACTCTGAGATTGATGGGTCTCAGCCAACCACCAACAGAGACTGCAACAAGACATCAGGCAACAGGCACATCTGCAGAGGTCAGAGAAGTCAGATCACATCCCAAAAGCAGTGGAATACAAGTCAACAACATACATAAACTGAGTCTAAAGAAACCAAGATTACAGTTAACCAGCTCACAGGACACTGCACTGAATCCACCTTGTGCCTAAAATCTGCAAGATCTGTGGCTTCTGTTTGACATCAGGTTCAATGGATAGCGTGGCCTGAGGCTTTTAGAAACGTCCACCACACCTTCATGCCATGGCACAGCCAAACCTTGCAATTCTGGTTGCAATCTTTTGTCTTCCCTTTGAGACAATAAATGACACCTATGGGCAATCTAATGTGTTGCACCAGGATATTTCAAATTTGTGAGTGTCCACTGTTCATGAGACATGAGAGTTAGTTTTACAAGTAGACACTCCGAGTGCCCTAAAAACGCATCTAATCACGTAAGTTCCATCCAGAAAACCACAACCAACGCTAGAGACTAGGGAAAGATCAAAGCTATGAACATTCGAATCAGAATGTTGCTTGAGTCGGAAAATTTACAGAAAGAATCTTCAGATCTTAAGGATGACCTATTTGAAACCTTCTCAAGAACCTGACGTCACAACTTCTAATTGACTGCAAGGTCTTCCGAACATCCTCAACCCAAACTTACCTGAATCAAGCCCCAATTTCCCCAAACTGATGCCAAACCCATACGGACCGAATCCTGGGATTAATCGAGAACCCACCTGCTTGAATGTACGCCATCGCCGCACCCCTCCAAGCCGGCCAAGACAAACGGAAAGTCGGAAGAAGGGGACCTCATCTCGTGTGAAAGGAAGAAGCTTCTGGATGAACGTCCTCTGGATGACAAGCACTTCGAGGACTTCACCCTTGTCCTATACGGTGGAGCTTTCTTAACAACCCAGACTGCAATGGGATGAATGAGCAGAACGATGTGAGACGCCATCCATGCATACATCCATCCCATTTCAGTCGGGATAAATGAACGAATATTCATCCATATCATTCCTACCTGGATGAGGTACTAGTAATCATTCGGTCGTCGCTATAGTTCGGGTTGGTTGCGACCGTATGGCGCGTACCAAATCGTATGCGTTGAAAATACACGTACTACCAGATCCAAGGAAGGTACAAGGTACCTCGGTACGTTAATAGCAGGTAGCCTGTAGGAACGTTGCGTCGGATTACATCCAGGTTTGGGCGCATTCCGTTGAGGGGAACGTCTACATCAGGGCGGAATGGGTAGGACCTTGTAAGATGGAGTATTCCACTTGTTGCAGATGCTCTTCTGTCCTTTGGCTGGATGAAAAGCAGGGCGGTTGGTGTAGCTAATTAAATGTGCCTAATAATAGCTTCTCATTCCAACAGTAACCTAAACCTAATCTGACAGGGTGGCTGCTGATGTGTGGGAGAAATTTAAAACAATCCTGGCAGCCAATGAGAAGCCACCATTTGCCATTTCAGATTAACCCTTTCCTTTAAAAAGCGGCTGGCTTATGCCAGCCAGCCGGATGATGTTTTTGTGTGATGATAACAGTGTACCTGGATGAGCCTGCTGTTTGGATGTGTTGCACTTGATGCCCCTGCATGTGATTTGATTGGCCCACCTGTGGGGCTCCTCTAGCAGGGGATCCTTCCCATTTAGCTTGGCGTGCATTACTAGCCCGCTGCAGCGCCCAAACTCGTAGAGGATAAAGGAATATTCCCGGGTAGAGAAATTTGGTCTTACAACCTGCCTATTCCAAGAGGGCATGGTCAGGACCTACCTGCCCATTCTGCCTCAATTCTAGTGACGACTGAAATGTCCGAAACTTAGGTAAAGTTTAGGCTGACATTTGGCAGATTCAGAGAGCCTCAACGAGAGGCCGTGCAAAGATTGAACCCAGGACTGCCTGCTCCGAGTAGCGTGATATCTACGTATCCATCGTATGCGATGATGCAGATACAATACGTAGGTGTGGCGGGTCTGACGGCAGGTGGAAGGGCGGGTTGAGGAAATAGGGCGATCAGCAGAACGGACGGCCGTTGAGAGCGCGCCAAAGGAGGGCCTCACGAGTTGCCCCTCCGCTCTATATAATCATACCTTTGCGCGTCGCAGCAGCAACACAGTTCAAGAAAACGGATCGTTCTTTATTTCTGCAGTTGACTGCGTTTCTGGGAGGTCGGCTGCAGTGGAGCTTTGAGAAGTCCCAGGCTGGTACTTGTCCGACCTCTCTCTCTGCTGGTGGTTCGAAGTTTTCTGATAAACAAGTCCTGTTGTTTCATATGTGAAGCTCTACGGAGTGCTTGGACCACGTTGGCTCACGGTCTTAGTCGAGCAGGTAATTGTATTGAGGTGATGCAGGTGATTGTGAGCATCGTAAATAAAGTCTTACAGGGTTTCATCAATTTCAGAGCGTGTCTAGACTTCGGTCCTTTGCATGTAGTCTATCCTAAAGAACTTCCTTGAAGCTCTGCCACGCGCACAGTTTCAAGTCGTTTTAATATTGAGTTCATTGTGAACATCTTCGTTCTGAGTCTTTTTTTGAAGGATCAGATGCCGTTCTGGAGATTTAAGGACCTTTCTGTTTTTCAAATGTTGTATGTGTAGAGTTTAAGCCTACATTGGGTAGCAAAGTCACCTCTGCAGGTAGATCGACAAAGTAGCACTCGCTAAGCATATGTCAACTGGTCAATAATTTAAATTTTCACTTGCCATGGCCTAGCTCAAGATTAAATTAGAGAGAGAGAGAGGGAGAGAGAGAGGGAGAGAGAGAGAGTTTTTGCGAATCGTTCTCTCGAACAATTGAACAGTTTAAACATTATCTTCATTCCTCAAGGTTGCACGGTCAGCCACATACATTTCTTGCCTTCATTTCTTGCCTTTGCTGAGTATAATGTGCAGTCTGACATTCAAGTCGAGGTCTCACGAACAGAAACATTTACTTGAGTTGTGAAGTCGAGTTTCTGAGTTGCAGAACAATTCCTAACGGTGTAAAGAAAGATGGAAGCTTCAGGCCAAGTGACTGGCTGGGCTGCAAAGGATACCACGGGAACCCTTGCACCCTTCAAATTCTCGCGCAGGTGGGATGACCATCTGCAGAACATTTCATTTGCATGCATAAAAATGTTAAAATTTATGTTTTCTCCTTTTCGTGTTGGTCGTATGGATGTACAAGTAGCCTTTGAAGCCCGAGATTTTTCTCTCGTTGATGTTTTTGAATTTGAGGCACTTTTTCAATATCCGGTTCTGGACGTAGAATTGGTCAGTTGACACGAGCACTACGCGGAGGTCTTTTAACAGAAAATGCTGTGAAGACATAGGTGCCAGGACCTTGATCGATGAGTGCAGCTTGTTATTGGCAACTAATCCCATGTCTGGAGACTTCTCTAGATAGAATTTTTTGAATGACAAGAATTAACAGACTACACCACCCTGCTCAAGCCTCAACAGAAGACCCGTGGCTGCTTCCTTACGCTATATAGGTTGACCGTGCGCGAATGTGATTCTGATGCAGGCCAACAGGTCCTGAGGATGTGACATTCAAGGTCCTCTACTGCGGAATTTGCCATTCTGATCTGCATCAAATCCGGAATGAGTGGCTCAATTCGAAATACCCCATGGTTCCAGGGTGAGATGCAATCTGGTCCACACTGTCTCTCCACTGTCTCTGCTATAATGCCTAGCCAAGTACATCTTTTGAGTGCAGTACCCGGTGATAATACCGGCCAGGAAGGGATGACGTCCACTCGACATTTTGAAAGCAAACCTTTGTGACCCTCGGAGTGTCATTCCTCATGAATGGCAAACTTATTAATGCCAACTTCTGTTGTTCCTAGCCTCATGTTCTGAGTTTGATGAAACCTAACTAAAACTTCTACAGGCAGTGTAGAACAGCAGATGAACTACAGGTCTGAATATCCGATGGGAAGAAAGACATGCATGCAAAAAGTAACCAAAGAATTTGTCGTGCTGAGTCTGACAGCTCTGAAGTGGATGATCACAGGCATGAAATTGTTGGAGTTGTCACT
This sequence comes from Takakia lepidozioides, assembly GCA_030704615.1. Taxonomy (NCBI): domain Eukaryota; kingdom Viridiplantae; phylum Streptophyta; class Takakiopsida; order Takakiales; family Takakiaceae; genus Takakia; species Takakia lepidozioides. The sequence continues at coordinate 25,059,372 of CM060731.1, forward strand.
GAAGTGGGCTCAAAGGTGGAAAGCTTTAAGGTGGGCCAGAGCGTTGGAGTGGGCTGCATGGTGCGATCCTGCCAGGCCTGTGAGTCTTGCGAGCAGGGATTAGAGCAGTACTGCGACAAAGTGGTGTGGACCTACAACGCCATTGACAACGATGGTTCCCTCACCCAGGGTGGCTACTCTGGGATTATGGTTTGTGACCAAAAGTACGTGTTTGGATACGCAATTGAGCTGCCAGCTAATGGCTACAGTCCGATAAAATTTAAATTAAGTAAAAATGGTTTTGCCCGCCAACGGACCTATTCTTTGGATGTCAAGTGGTGAGTGATATCTATGTGCGCAGGGTTGTAATCCACAGATGAAATCATCTGCAGATAGCAGGGTTCGAGATAGCAAAGGTACGAGCCCGGACAAATCAAACTATCTAGATCTGGACGATAACCCTTCCATAGTCTGACAATCATGCACGTGTGCCCGATTTGCCAGGTTTGTGTTGCGGATCCCTGAGAACTTGCCTATGGATGGAGCAGCGCCCCTGCTATGTGCAGGCATAACGGTTTGGAGCCCCATGAAGCACTTTGGGATGACTAAGAAGGGCAAGCACTTCGGAGTGATCGGGTTGGGTGGCCTGGGGCACATGGCAGTGAAGTTTGCTAAGGCGTTTGGTTTGAAGGTTACTGTCTTTAGCACCTCCCCCGGCAAAGAGAAGGAGGCTCGGGAGAGTCTTGAAGCTGACAATTTTATTGTCAGCAAGGATGAAAAGAAAATGAAGGTGAGACTTATGCTAAGGAAAAGCGGGGTTCGCACAGTGCGTGCAAGTTGAAGTGGTGGGCATGTTCAAGTATATTTTTGTCAATTCATGAATTCACTAACTTTGCATTGATAAAGTCTCCAACAAAGGAAGCCACGCGATGATGGGAAATAGATAAAAGGATAGACACTTGATCCATGATACTATGAGCACAAAATGTTAAAATTAAAATTTATTCGTTGTAGTATATGTGTACAATATCTATTTCAAACCATGTCCAGAGCATTTCTGGGTAAATATACATTTGGGTATTGATTGCGACATTCCTGGGGTGGCTGAATGTGCGCAGGCTGCACAAAAGACGATTGACTACATGATGGATACAGTGTCAGGTTTTCACTGCTTGGATACATATCTCAGTCTGCTAAAGACGAATGGCAAGCTTGTCTTGGTTGGTGTCCCTGAGAAAAAGCTGGAAATCACCCCTGGTTCAATCATTTTTGGTAAGTCCTAAAGCTGCAATCTGGCTTTTGTACGAGAGAGGGTTCTTCGGATTATTTGTCAGGTAGCAAACACCCACAAACCGTTACTTCCAGACGAAAATATCCAAAGCATTTAAGGTCGTGCAAGTATAGTCACGGAAGCAAGCTCATGTTCCTTGAGAATGCACAGGGAGCGAATTCTTCCACCTTTTTGAAAAATTTGGCTTCAAGCTTCACTCTGTAGAGATTTGGTACTAGTCTACAAGTCTCTAAGTTTTAAGAGTACCTGCTCCCCACCTTCAAGGCAAGCTTTGCGAGAGGAAAGGCACTGACCACGTTGAACTTAGAAAGATGCCATTACTGGTGTGGCAGTGGCCCTAAGTTACAGCGAGTTTCATGCTGAGCCTGAATGTTGAAAATGCAGGGCGACGGTTCGTGGGGGGCAGTCTGATAGGAGGAGTGGAAGAGACTCAAGATATGCTGGACTTTTGTGGGGAGCACAATATTACGTGCATGATTGAGAAGATCCACATGTCGTACGTCAACGAGGCCATGGAAAGACTTGTGAAATGTGATGTCAAGTATCGATTTGTGATTGATGTCGGGAAGACTCTTGAGGCAGAGCTGTAGCCTGGCTGTAGCTGCAGATTTTATCAAATCTGCTACCAGGGATGGGGCAGCTTCAGGTCAGATATAAAGAACACTGCCGAGTATAATACTTCAGATGAAGTCAGGTTTGCTGAGCTGCCATTTTTGTTCCTCTGATTACATGTGGTTGATCGTTATATTACTAGTTTTCAGTTTTGCAATCGCTTCACCGGACTTGTAGTGGGAAGCATGAAGAGGTTGAACATATACTATTCTGGACTGGTTGTTATGGCTTGCAAACTGTAGCAGGATGCATTCGTCTGGAGACAGATACTCTTCTGTTCATTACGTGGATAAAAAGCAGGTGGTGATTTGAGAAAGTTAGTGCGGGCCTAATTTTGGTCAACAGCAACAATATTAGACACCTGGCAGATGATGTGCGATGGAGGACTAATGTAATTGGTGCCACCAATGAGGGCTGGCCACCTGGCTGTTTAGATTGGTAGCTCTTATTTTATAGAAAAAGCTATGGAGGCTTGGGCTTTCAGCGGTGTGATTTGGTGTGCTAAACTGTGTCCCTCCATATAACTTAGTGTGTTAATGTTGTTAACCCTTAAGCGACTAGCTAAGTTTTGGTGGGCCACTCCCCAAATGGTACACGGGTAAATAGATTTTTGCTTATCCTCCGGATAAGGATAAATAAAAATCAGAGGTTTATTTATCCTCCGGGTAAGGGTAAATTGATATATCCATTTATTTATCCTACGGGTAAAGGGTAAAGGCCAATAAGGATATATGATTTACCCTTTTTATACCCGTCGGATAAATAAAGGATATATAGAGAGATATATAATTTTTTTAGTTTGTTATGCTCAACTCAAAAAATATAACTAACTAATTAAGGTAATCAATTGTCTATTTATTGGTTTGGCGTTTGTTGGAGCAAGTACAAGACAAGGCGCCTAAATTTTTCATGTTCATCCAACTTCATCCATATCAGTTACGACGTTAATTTTTAAAACCACGCGACCCGATTCAGGTGGTGGGGTCCTTTAAGATAGTGTTGGGAGGGTATTGGATACGTAGAGGGTATCAATGCGGGTATGTGGACCCGGATCCGCAGGGTACATTGTTGGACAATACCATGTTCATAACCTACCCGCTGGTTAGCTGATATTGATGCTGAGACCTGGCCCTGGGATAAGGCTTCGGTGATATTGAAAAAATATCTATAAGCGCAACCAATTGAGGATTGTTGGGAGACTTTACTGCTATTTTTTGGTTGTCCGATTATCTTTCTTGTCATATATTTATTTGGTCTCGAACGAGTACAAGAATCACAATTAAATGCGGTGAACAATTCAACCGTCCTCCATTCCAAATGGTCTTTGAAGACAGATTGAACCACATAGGCCATTTCGAGCCCATAGTCCCGTCATTCATAACAAGACCATCTCATATACAAAACCAATTTGAAGCTGAAATTATACATAAAAATCATTTATGAAACGTTAATGTTCCTCAACCAATTGCACATTTTGATGTTCTCGCATCCAATTCAACACCCAAACCAATTAAAACCATGCATGTACCAAACGATTTCATTGGACAAAAGATCTTTAAAACAAAGAATTATTGCATGTTAAACAAACAAATCATAGTTTCCCAAACAAAAAAATTGACAATATATTTTTATGCTCTCATGCTCATTTAAAGCTGTATTTGAAATAAATTATTTGACATTTATATTTATTACAAAAAAAGTGACAACCCAATAGATCGAGTTTTTTATTTAAAAATTTAAAAAAAAAACTCTAAAAAGTAACATTCAAATAACTTTTTAAAAATGCATTTATTGAAAAATACAAAAATATATGAACGATTTTCCTAGGTTCATTTGTGTATGTTGTCACCGAATATGGTTTCGGTACTAGGATGAATGCAAGGTTGATTGGACCAAAATGGACGTTACTAACACAGTTTTAGATTAACTGCAATTGATGGTGTCATCAATTGAAATTGAATTAACTCATTAAAACCAGCAAATATATATGTCATTGGATTCCTAGCTTCAATACGCACCCATGTCAACTCTCCAATCATGAATCCGATAAGAAATGACTCCGCTATGGACTTTTGAACATCATCATTGTGGATTGTTACCGCAATGAATGGAATTACAATGGACTCAAATTCTCATATGTGCCATTGGTGAATTCCATTGAAATTTGGACATAAGGTGACCATTTTGGTCCACATCATAGATATGGATTTGAAGTAGCAAAATCATTTGTCATTTGACTCATATGGACTAATATATGTAAAAAAATCAGACGTTTTTTGAAAAGTTCATAGCTCATCTTATTTTTTGGATTTTGGGTGTCATTGTTTTTCTAGAAGTATAAAAACCTATCATCTTCAATGGCTAGGTGTCATATTGAATTTTTTTGTAAACTCTAATTTTTAGTTTTTCATAATTTCTCTAAATAATATACTAAAATATTTAATGAATTATATCTTTAATATTTGGGGTAGGACTCTTTACTAAATATATTATCTATCACTCAAAAAATATTTTGGGATAATATCCTCAACTTTTGTTTTTTGGTCATGGACTTTCATGGAGTAGGATCTGTCGTTTTTGGTCCACTCAATCCTGCAACTGCCCACTAGAAGATATTGGCTTCTGACGATTATTTAAATTATATTATCTTATATGTCTGAGATCTGGTTCACTCATAATCAGAAATCTCATATGTATGTAAAATTGTCGACGTATGATTGATGATGATAAATTAAAAAATAAATAAAATAAAAAATGTTTATTGAACCTTATCATGCACCAAAAAATGTAATTGAATCAGTAAATGTCTTAAACCAATTGGAAGAACGTCTTGCAGCCCCTCGAATGGCATTTGCACAAATATATTAGCTGCATGGGTTCACTCAATTTGGCATTCGTAGTAGCATTATCAATGTTCCAACAATATTGATAAAATCCAATATGTCTTACATCACTTAGTGACCGGTGTGTATACAGAGGGGGACTCTTCTGTAATTTTGGGAATATATATTTTGGAGCTTCATTACTTCATGTTTGGGAACACGATGTTAAGCTAGACATAATTTTCTTTTTCGGTTTCGCAAGAAGAGAGACAGCTTTCGAACAAATCCACAGTAAGTTGGATCTCATGTCTGGCTGGCTGCAAGAATCATTGTCACGGACAAGGGCTGCCTCGACTAAAAATATTGATGATTTGAATGCCCTCCGACATTCCTTGGGTGTTCAATTAATCCTAGAAGAGGAGGAGCGTTGCTTGGAGCTAAAACTGAAGGTGAGAGTCTTCTGGTAAGCATATTTTGTCATGTCCCACATAATCTTTTGAGGGCTAGGTGGATAGACTTTCTGTTTCAACAATTCTGGTAGAAACTGCAACAAATGTTGAGCATTGTTTGAATGTTGTGTAGAGGTAAGGACACCTATGAGTTACAGCACAAAGACGAGTAATTCAAGAAGATGACAACACGATGCAACTGGGACGCAATTTAAAAGGAGATTCACTAATGTTGAATTTACTGTCGTTGGCAAGAATGATTTAGTGTTATCTTTGAAGCTCTTTAAATCTCTCTTCGGCATTGCTGCAATATTGGGGATGGAAATAAAGAAGTTGTCGTGAAGGGGATTGTATCAGGCTGAGGTCGAGTTTACGTGTGGGCTAATGAGTTCATGTTTCCTTTTATCCAGTTGTCACTCCACCATGCTCCATGTCCCGGAGTTATACTCTTTTCGATTTCAATTTTAAGTAATTCAGATTAATGTGGCTGAATTCCAAGGATGGTGACTCATCACTTTTGGAATAAATTGTCACTCATCCATGCTTCATGTCCATGAGTTATACTCTTTTCGATTTCAGTTTAAGTAATTCAGAATAATGGCGCTGAATTTCTTAGAATTTAAAGAGAAATTGGAGTATTTATTATTTTCTTTATTTATGGCTGGACTGAATTGTGCAAAAATCGATTTTTTTATAGAACTTACTTTCTTAATTTTATTTAGTCATACGTCTTCCTCAAGATGAAGCAACAATAGCAAAAGAAAGAAATCTAATGGATGAAGTCTCACCTCCTTCTGTAAGGAGCGAAGTCTAACCAGCTTCCTAACCTCTCAAAAGTCATTCACATTCAAATGCCCAACATATCAGGGAACGACAACAGAACGATAAGTGTCAGTTAGTTTAAATAGAATGTCCGCTCTAACTTTCCAAGGACGGACGACAATGTACACTTTATCCTTCTGATTATTGCTGAATATCACATCTAACTCGTTCAACTTATCTCCATCCAGAGTGTGACTAGGTATCACTAACAATAATATGAATCTCCACTCTCTTCAAGCCATCTTGTCGATCCGAGGTAATTTCACACACTTAGCAATACAGTCAATACAAAGAAATTGCGAATATTTGGGATACCAGTACCTTGATTCAAAACCAGCAGACCAAGTGCGAAGAAAAGTATTGCATTCCACTTCATTAACGCCCTTACGAGCCACTTTCCCACCAATGATCTCATACTTCTCTCCAGGATCAGTATGAACAGCACTCCCGTACATTCTAACCTGAATAGAAAAACCATCAGCAGACGCAACTAACTTGTGAAGGTAGTACCCATCCAAAGAAAGGTCCACCAACCGCCCTCGCCCAGTTCAAAACACTCTTGAACTCCTGAAGACTGCATCGAGCCTCAAACACTTGCAACACATAGGCGGAATAAACCACTAAACTCCATGAGTCCATCAAAGTGTAGTGATCCTGATTCTTTGGATCTATCACATAGTGCCGACAAATGTTATTCACTTGTCCAACTGAAGCACCTCCATAACCTCCCAGCAAATTCAACGCATCACTGTCCTCAACAACTGCGCGCATATTGCCTCTCACCCGGATCTTCATAACATCTTCATCTCTGCAAAACTCCCGGATACTACCACCAGAGTATTAATACACATTTAAAGGATTCCTAGGGACTTCGAACATTTTCGTCTTCTTAGTAAAGCATTACATGATTTATGTGGAACTCCATTATATCACCTTGTCAATGTATTGATAAGAAGAAATTGAAAAAATTTGTTTGAATTGTCTGAGGATTCCCAAACAATCATAGGTGATGTTAAAAACCAAAATACTAATGACTGCTTTGAAGAAATACATGAAAATACTTCCACAGACACATTCGTAGATAATTCATTGATGTTGAACAAATATTTGATCATGGATGCAATACTTGTGCAATCGCTCCAAGTATCGTAGCGCGGAGCAGTTCGGCAAACGTTTTGTAGCTCTCTGCTGAACTTAGAAGTACCGCAGGTAGCCAGCTCAAGGAGTCATCAGGATAGAGCTAAAGATCCAGACCAAGGGCTATTCCTCCCATGAGAAAAACTACCATTGTGCTAACACTACTATAAGATGACTCACAACAAATAGAAGATTTATACACAAGCGTTGGGGTGCTTATCAATCGGTGAAACAATCATGTAGCATTATCTTCAAGCGGTTGTACTTGTCGATGCTGGCACATTGGTCGGCATGGGTTTCGTATAGGCTAGGGAACTGTTGCATTGCAAGCCTACAATTAGTAACAGCTTCCTCCAACGCCGTCAAATTGTCGTAGTGCGCCATTGTATTCCTCGCAAAGATGCATCTTCTTGATAGTGCTTTGTAGGCGTCAATGGTCGGCATGGGTTTCGTATAGGCTAGGAAACTGTTGCATTGCAAGCCTACAATTAGCAACAGCTTCTTCCAACACCGCCGAATTGTCGTAGTGCGTCATTGTATTCCTCGCAAAGATGCATCTTCATGATAGTGCTTTGTAGTCGTCGATGGTCGGATCGGTTTCGTATAGGCTACTGAACTGTTGTATTGCAAGCCTACAATCAGCAACAACTTCCTCCAACGCCGCCAAATTGTCGTAGTGCACCATTGTATTCATCGCAAAGATGCATCTTCTTGATAGTGTTTTGTAGGCGTCAATGGTCAGCCTGGGTTTCGTATAGGCTAGGGAACTGTTGCATTGCAAGCCTGCAATTAGCAACAACTTCCTCCAACATCGCCAAATTGTCGTAGTACGTCATTGTATTCCTCGCAAATATGCATCTTCTTGATAGTGCTTTGTAGGCATCGATGGTCGGATTGGTTTCGTATAGGATAGGGAATTGTTGCATTGCAAGCTTGCAATCAACAACAACTTCCTCCAACGCCGCCAAACTGTCGTAATGTGTCATTGTCTTCCTCGCAATGTTAGACCTATTAGCTTTTAGCTTTCGATTTAAAAGGTGTTACAAGACATGGTCTAACTTATACAGCTTTATCTAGCATAAGGAAAAAAGAATTATATATCTTTTGAACACACTCGAACCAAAAAAATTCAACATTGATAAGTTAATAAGTCAGTTGCCGAAGAAATGAGACGATTAATAACAATGACACACCATAAATTGTCAATGCCCTTCATATCGCAATTTTTTTTTTTAATCGTGCAAATGTTAAATACTCGTTTGCTAAACCAATATCAATATGATGTTATATCCTATTGAATCCGTCAAGCTTCACATATCTTGTGCTCGAATGAAACACAACTATCGTCATCTAATTTAATCTGGAACATTTTCATCGATTACACCAATTTTTCTTTTATAGCATTTCATCGTGGTCATGGCACTGCCATTTTATATAACACTCAAACTCAACCCCTGTCACCTCAACCCCTTGAAGGCCGTACAAGCAGTAGATATCATGGTGCATATCAAGACTTGTTTCCTAAAAGAAAACCATCATACATCTTCTTCAATCTTTTGGGGATCATTTAACATGCAAAACATTCCATCTGACCCATTCTTTAGGATCTTCTTCTTGCCTACGGTTCCTCACAATCAAAAAATGCACAGAGGTTCTTAAGCCTGTCTGGACCGGAGACGAGTGCTGCCACAATTGAGGGTCGTCTTTCACAGTTGGAGTCGCAGGTACTTCAGATTCCCATTCTAAGTCAGTGCCTTGCCGGTGCAAGGGTGCTTCTCAAGGCGATGGCAAATAGAGAGGTGACGGTGTGTGTAGGTGAAATCCTGAAATGGAGCGTGAACAAGAAGTCGACGGTGGACACAACATGAATCACACACATATGACGACGCCGAATTCATTTCTGCAACTTTCAATTTGAATTCATGAAGAGCATTGAATATAATAACAATCTATAAACCACCCAAAATGTCATTACAGTCATTTTTATTACATATGGAGAATATGTATAATAAAATACCGCACGGTTGCCCAACCATATTTATTGAGGATTTCTATCTTGTTATATTACTTCTCAATCTATCGTGCTTCAAGACTACATGGAAACTCGTAAAATTCAAATAACGTGCAATGAGAGTACTACAGACTACTATTCTCAACTTGACCATATATGGATAAATGCGCTACTCTAGCCATGCAAATCCGGATGACTAAAGCATATCATTGGACCGATCACAAATTAGTTTAATGTGCTTTAAGACTTTCCAACCATGTTAGTCATTTTTATTGATATTTATGAGGGCTAAAAAAAATTAGATTTCCCACATATCAATATCAAGTGGCTGGACATGTCACATTAACTGTCACATTTTAGTTTTGAAACCTGTCCCATTGCTTCAGGGATTTAGCACCCCCTTAAAAACATATTAAACCGGTAAGTTATACTAATACTTAAATGATGTCAAACGTTGCCCAAGTTTACACACCATACCTTAAAAAATACAAACTACTTAAAATACTTAGAAATACTCACTAACTTTATAATTCTAGCCACCTAAATAAGTATATTAGTATTAGTATTAGTTAGTAGATAACATTTTGATTTAATTAGTTAGTATAATTACCCATCACTTTGATAAGTTTGGATAAATTTCAGGGCGCTTCAAATGGTTGAAGAATTTTTTTTAACCCCGGCCCCGGGTTTATAACAGTAGGTTATTATCCATGTTTGATTGTTATTGAGATGTTGTCTAATAATTTTGATAATGGGCTTGTTGATAACCCCCGGGTATGTAAAATCGTAAATAAATCTAGTATTGGTCTCCGGCGAGTATATCCACAACCTCACACCACCAATACCCGGAACCAGCAGGTCTTACAAAAGATAATAACCTCCCAACACTGGTTAGTACTATCCTAAATATTAGAAATATCAATGTCATTGGCAAATGAGATCAAAACGAAGGACAACATGCCGGCCCCTATGGCATAGGGAGTGATTACTCTCATGTTCAAAAAGGGGGATAAGGCTAACATTGGCAACTACAGGCCCATCATCCTACTAAACGTGGCATACAAGGTTATTGCCAAGGCATTTGCTTTGACTCCAGCCCCTTCTCCCCTCCCTCATCCGAACTGGCCATGCTGCACGATTAACATTAGAGAATCTCTTGGAACATTGCCTCATCTATTGTGTCATGCATTTTGGCAATTTGGCCCATGGTCCTAGATTTCTACCGTGCCTGGGGTTGCACCCCCCTGGTTCCTATTATCCTGTTGCAACTTGTTGAACTATAGTCAAGTTAGAAAGGCAGCTAAGGTTAGAACTGCCCACTGTTTGAGGCTCTGCGCACTGACAAAATTGGAAAGCCCGTTGCAGTTGGACCTTGGATAATCTCAATACCTCCTGAACTGAGTTTCTTACCTATGAATCCTATGACCTCACCATTGTTGCTAAACTTGCCTGGGCAAAACTCTGTGCAGAATTCGAGAGGAACCCCAAGCGTTTGCCAGCTCTCCTCGCCACTTTTAGAGCGTCTTGGGGGAGACAATGACTCATTTGCAGCTGCACTGATGCTCACTCCTGCACTTGGCCAGGGGCCATTCCCCTTTTCTGGCAACAACAATGAGCCTCCCTTGAGTTCAATAGATCAGATATTAACTGGAAGTATATTATGACTGTGGCGAAATCTAGTAGACTTCATTTCCACAGATAGACATTGTTTTCCGTTTAGTCCTTCTCGATCGACCGATCTGGCCTACTGTTTAGCGTTGCTTAAAACCTTCCTACTCTAGGGTTTCCTAGCGGCTCATGCCTTCTCTCTCCATCTTTTCAAAGCACATTCGATCGTGTCCCTACTTTACGCATATTCTACGCGGGATAATTGTCTCATGGTCCCTGCTCAATTGGCATCTCCTACACTGTCCTCCGTGTGTTTAGGCCTCATGGCATCCTTCGGGCATGTAAGGGTTTTAATATTTTTTCCCTTCAATAATTATATCAATAAAATTTTCAGGGCCACTGTCCCCTGTTCTTTAGAAAAAATAAAAAACAAAAAAAAATGTCATGACCATGAATATTATAAATAGGAAGAGTTATATTACACAATATATGAAGACCTTTTTGTGACAAAACAGAAAGAGACACATACGGCTTTTATCTAGATTTGTATCAATGTCTTCTCTTCTTGTCCTCTTGTCTTTAATGCTTGAGCATAAACTCAACATGGTATCAGAGGCGCTACGTTCCTGAAATATAATTCTCGGAGACCAACGTTTTGAAGAAAGCATAATGTTGTCTACAATGAATTATTTTGTTGATAGGCTTGACGGTAGTAACTATCAAGTATGGAAAATTAGGATGGAGATGTACTTGTTAAGGGAAGATGTTTGGTCAGTAGTAGATGGGTCTGAAGCCAGACCTGCTACTCCACCCTGCAATCAACCCGCATGGGATAAAAAGGATCATAAAGCGAGAGGCGATATAATACTTTGCGTCAAAGACAATTTATTGATTCATGTCAAAAGCTTAAAGACTTCCACAAAGGTTTGGAATAAATTAGCCTCGCACTATCAAGATACTAATGTTATTAGTAAAAATTTCCTCAATAGGAGATTCTTTAATATAAAAATGTCTGAAGGAGATAATGTTAAAACCAGTGTTGGGCGGGTATATGGGTGGGAGGCGGGCATCAACCCGGGTATTAAAGGACCTGCCCGACGGACTTTAAAATCACAATATCCGGCAAAAGCCCTGCACAGGTGGGTATTGCATTTTCAATGCCCGTCCCAAAACCCTGCATAAGCGAGTATTACCTAGGGCTATACCCTTGAAATACCCGGGTTGAGGTGGTGTCAAGGATCTTCACCTGGTCATCCATCTTATGGTTAGGGTTCAACATATTCATCCAAATGTCAGGAGCAGCTATAGGTAATTTTGTCTTTACTTCTTTATCATGCATGTGTCATCGCTGCTCTAGCCACCCTTACACTTGAAAGCCTTTGTGCACCTCGATATGGAAATTTGTTGATGAGCTACGTGCGCATCAAGGTAGATCATGGTAGGTTATCAACCAGTGCATTAATATGTCTATGTCCGGGTTGATAACCGCCGGGTATTTCACTTTAAATACCCCGTGGGGTTGATACCTGACCTAAAATGAAATTCTGATTAAGATTGATGTCCGCCGGGTATATATATTTCTATTATGGCTCTATACCCGGGCCCGACGGACATCAAGATTTAAAGAATACCCCATAGCCCTGCACGACGGGTATACTCAAACCCATATACCCGCCCAACACTGGTTAAAACCCATGTTAATAAATTTTGTAACCTTATGGATGAACTAGCCACCGCTGCTGTCAAATGATAATGATGCAGTAGCGAATTTATTGGGATCCACGCCTAAATCATATGCGGACAATGTCATGGCCCAAACGAACAATATTGGTACACCGAATGAAACAATTAAATTGCTCCAAGAGGAGAAAATTAGGAGACGTGGTGAAGATCATGCAGATTCATCCACTTCAGCTTTGTATGGAGAAAGAAAATGTAATAGACCACCATTTAAATTCAATAAGAAGCCATATTCAATCGCCTTGGTCCTAGCTTTAATACTGGTCATAATTTTTCCAATGGTCCAAGAAAACCAGTAATTAGATGCCTTTATTGCACATTGATGGGTCGCCACATACACAATTGTAGGAAGAAAATGTCTGATGAAAAAAGAAATGGTCATAGTTATACCAATAGTTATGTTTATATTTAATTTCCCAAGAAACCTGTCATGGTTTTAGTCATGGTTAACTAGAATTACCTACTTCTAGTTAACTAGGACATTTTGGATTTTTATATTTGTATTTTGTGTGTTGGGACTTCATTTGGTCTCACATGCCAAGTAAGGTATCAAACCTCACTTGGGACATGGGGATGGGTTTTCCCCTTGTGAGTGTTGAGGACGGCTCATCTTCTTGTAGTTGAGCCTCCATGAGCCTCTCCCACCTCCATAGCTCTAGGTATTGAGTGGGAGTGTGGTGAGGGCTTTGTAGGGTGGATTCTTTTAGCAAAGGTGCCCTTGGCTTGACTTAGTTTATGTGATTGAGTGGATTCATGAGTGGAGTGTTTCCCTTGTGTTCACTTACATTATCACTACAAGAAGATGACCTTATGCTTGTAAGTGCGGAGTGTAAGGGTTAGTTTAGCACTTGCGTGTTGAAGACCTTGGGAAGATAGCTCTTGTGTTGCAAGGTGTTGCATATATTGCAAAGGAAAATCCTTGTGGTGTTAGGGCTTTGAGAGATATTGCTTTGCCCCAAGGAGGTGGAGAGCTCAAAGATGGAGCTCTTAGATCACAAGCCTTTGCAAGGAAATGTACTTGTGGTGTTACACCAAGGTGTTGGAGAGCTCAAGAAGGAGCTTGTTGCCACAAGATTTGCAAGGATTGCAAGAATGAAGTCTTGTGTGTGTGGAAGCATGGATTCTAGGGTTTGAGAATCTTTTCAATGCATTATGGAGTCAATGGTGTGTGTCATGGCTTGTGGAGAGCAACTAAATGATTGTTAGTACTCATGTCACTATCAATCTAGGGTTAAGCAAACTCAATTGTGGATGTTGTGGAAGAGAAGCCAAGGAGCTATATAAGCTTGGGCTTGAAGACAACAAGGGCAAACACTTGGAGAGCATTAGGAAGCTCAAGAGGTTTGAAGGGAAGCATATGGGTGAAAATTCTATCCATGATGATGTGAAACCAAGCCTAGAGCATTGAAGAGCTTGGAGTACATGTGGGAGATCATTGGAGGTGGTCTTCATGAAGAAAAGAGATTGTGGCTCAAAGCATGCATAGCAACTTCAACCATACATTAGCATGTGACAAGACAAGGAAGGGGAAGGTGAAGCTTATGTATTCATTCCCTTTTGGCTTAAGTTTTGTGGTGGATGGTTGATCAAGCAAGTGATGCTTATGTGGAGCATGCTTCCCAAGTGTGGCTTCCAATTTCAAGCTTGAGGAGAGCTAGAAGGTAAAGGGAGCAAGTTGATTCCCTTGTGTATGAGGTGATGCATGTGTGGAGCATGTTTTTGGCTTGAGCTTTGCAATTGAGCAAGCTTGAGAGGAGTGGCTCTTGAGCTAGCAAGTGAAGGGAGCTTGAATGACCAAGGCTTGAGAGGAGACAAGGCTTGGTGGCTTGCCAAAGGAGGTACAAGCTTGATTTGGAGTTCCAATGAGAAATTGAGCTTGTTGTGTGGCCAATGCATTGCTAGTCGAGTTGGAGACAAACTTGAATAGCTTAAGGTGAAGAAGATCAAGGGAATTTGCCTTGGTATCCCATAGAATTCATGGATGCTTGAGGGGATTAAGCATAGAGCCCCAAGGAGCACAAACCCTAGCTTGGTAAGGCTAAACCTCAAGGAAATAGAGGGGGAAGTGGCTAAAGGGGGGAAATGGCTAAACCCTGGGGGGGAAATGAACTACTCTATGAGGGGGAAATGGCTATTCCAAGGGGAATACAAGGGGAATACGTATAGGCCCAGGGGAATACTGGGGGAATATTATAGCATATTCTTGGGAATATTCCCAAGGAACTTTGGGAACCTATTGGGAACTTGGGAACGCATTGGGAACATGGTGATATATGAAGAGTCCTTGGAGGACTGTTTAGGGTCCTTGGAGGACCATTGCGAGTCCTTGGAGGACTGTTTGGGGTCCTTGGAGGACCATTGGGAGTCCTTGGAGGACTATTTGGAAGATCATTGGGAGTCCTTGGATGACTGTTTGGGGTCCTTGGAGGACCATTTAGAGTTCTTTGGAGGACTATTTCTTTCGAGAATTTTTAGATGACTTTGTAATCATCTATTTGGATGACATTTTGATATTTTCACAGAACGAAGAAGAACATGACCGCCATGTACACCTTGTCTTTGATAAATTAAGAGAAAGATGACTATATGCCAAGTTGAAGAAATGTCTTTTCCATCAATTTGAGGTCGAATTTCTGGGCTACATTATTTCCGGCAAAGGCGTCTTTATGGATCAGAAGAAAATACAAACCATCATCAAATGGATTAAACCAACTTCGGTCCGAAATGTACAATGTTTTCTGGGTTTTGCAAATTTCTATAGAATCTTCATCAATGACTACTCCAAAATTGCTGCACCATTGATACGACTCACAGGGAAGGACAAATTTGTATGGGACGAGAAGGCTGACCAGACATTTGAAAGGCTGAAGCAGGCATTTACAACGGCTCCAATACTGGTACATACAGACCCATGTAAACCATTCTTCTTAGAAGCAGATGCATCGGACTTTGCACTTAGCGCGGTACTCTCACAATACGGTACAGATGGCCGACTCCACCCTGTTGGTTTTCGTTCTCGCAAATTTTCCGCTGCAGAGATCAATTATGAAATCCATGACAAAGAACTTCTAGCGATTATCGATGCTTTTGAGGAGTGGCGTCATCTATTGGAGGGAGCTAAACATCAGGTCACTGTCTATACCGATCACAAAAACCTCGAATATTTTATGAGTGCTCGTGTTTTGAATCGACATCAAGCGAGATGGAGTATGTCACTAGCAAGGTTTGATTTTGTTATTACTTACCGTCCCGGACATCTTCAAGGAAAACCAGATGCTCTTTCTCGATGATCGTATATTGCGCCAAAAAAAGGGGATGCAACTTTTGACCAACAGAAATCCATCATCTTGAAACCAGCAAATCTCCAATTGAATATACTATCCATGTCCACCTATGACGATGCAGAGATCATAAAGGAGATTCAGGAAGCACTGAAGAGCGACCAATTCGCTATGACACTACGAAGTCAACTAAATCGACCTCGAGACAACCCACATGTTACAAACGACTTCGAGTTCAAAGATGATTTACTTTATTTCAAGGGACTTCTCTATGTACCTCCAGGATCTACTTGACTTCGAATTCTTCAAACATGTCATGATCTTCCGGCTGCAGGACATTTCGGCTTCAACAAAACAACGGAATTGATATACAGAGACTACTGGTGGCCGCAGATGTGGAAACTCGTGAAAGAATTTATAAAATCTTGCGACACGTGTGCTAGAGCGAAGGGACCACGACATCGACCTTACGGCCATTCCTAAGGGTCCATGGTCGTCCGTGTCTATGGACTTTATTACGGACCTTCCAATCTCCAAGACCACTGATTTAATCCTTGTTATTGTAGATCGTTTTACGAAGATGACACATTTCATTCCATGTAATAAGACAGTTACCAGCGAGAAAACTGCAAGACTCTTCCTCAATAATATCTACCGTATTCATGGATTCTCGAAGGACATCGTATCTGATCGAGGACCACAGTTCATATCAAATTTCTGGAGGGGAATATTTCACATATTGGATACTAAGATCAACCTTTCTACAACTAATCATCCACAGACTGATGGTCAAACCGAACGTGTAAACCAGATTTTGGAGCAGTATCTTCGCTGTACGATAAATTATCACCAAGATAATTGGACGGACCTTCTGTCATTGGCTGAGTTTGCCTACAACAACACAATACATTCTTCGACCCAACAAACTCCATTTTTCTCCAATTATGGTCATCATCCTCGAGCAAACCCTTTCCACATGAAGACTGTTGGAAGCCCTGCTGCAGAAAACCTTGCTACTCATCTTGCTACGATTCACAAAGAACTTACATTCCACCTCGCAGAAGCTCAAAAACAATACAAGGAGTATGCAGATCAACGTCGCCAACTCCAACCCCAGTTCAAGGTCGGAGATCGTGTGTGGCTTCTTCGACGGGACATACAAACCTCGCAACCATCAATGAAGTTGGATTATCAACGTCTGGGCCCATTCAAAATTATTCGACAAATAAATCCGGTCAGTTTTCGGCTTGAACTCCCACGAAGTATGCGCATCCATCCAGTCTTTCACGTTTCACTATTGGAGTTGTATCATCCATCGAATATTCCAGGGAGAGTTTCCGTACCACCTCCACCAATCGAAGTCAATCAGGAAATTGAGTATGAAGTCAACGAAGTCCTAGACTCTCGCATCAAGTATAAACATCTTGAGTATTTTGTACATTGGAAAGGCTACGACATCAGCGAACGAACGTGGGAACCTTCATCCAACCTCGCCAATGCATCTGACAAAGTCCAAGAGTTTCATCAACGATATCCAGCTAAGCCCCGAGCTACACGTCAATAAGACGTCACAACGATGATGTTAGCCAAGTTAACTTCAAGGTGAAGACTCCGCATTCAATGTACCTGATACACGCTAAGGAGGAAGGAGCACCACACATCAGTATATATAACTACACTTCCAGCATTCTTGCATCTTGTATTGGCAGTATGGAGTCGCATGAACCAGATACACTGGAGTTGTCGCTTACCCAGCTACTAGATCAGCCGTTCTGACTCTCACGACCTTCAATATCACGCCGACGCTCTCGAGACGATGGGCCACCAATGCGACGCGTACTTCCTCGTCTGGACCCCGTACGACGGCAAATGGAGCCTACTCGAAGTTTGATAATTCTGTTGGAGGTTGAGGCTTCGGACCCAGAGGGCAACGAAATCATGTTTGAAAGCAGTTTCGAAATCAGAATGTTCAAATCACTGCATGGTCCCAAATTCAAGGTGTTGGACACTATCGATGGTTGCAGGGACCTTTGAGTCAAGAACGAAGAGCTGAATACTTAGAAAGTACCATTCGTCGGATTTTGGATTTTCTCCAACTCTAAGCAAGTCTAAGATTTTACCGCTCCTCAAGGAACTCGGCGCTAGAAGAGGGGGTGATGTCACAGACATAGCCCAGAGGAACTTACCAGGAGTAAATATCAAAAGTTATCAAATTACCATGTTACCGAAAATTACCATGACTTACCGTGATTTACCATGATCTACCATGATCTACCATGATTTATCATTACTTACCAAGTTACCGGAAGTTTACCAAATTACCAAGAGTAACTTGGGAAACTACTCAGGAAGATTCCTTTGGAAGAAACTTCTCCATCAAGATACCTCATTTCTTTAAGGAAGCTTCTCCATCAAGAAACCTTTGTTTAATCTTGGAAACTTCTCCAGCACGCAACCTCCATAGGGGAAGCTTCTTAGGGAAGCTTCTTAGTAATCAGTATATATAAGAGGCGAGACTGGACACTCTTCAGTCTCGCCAACACCAGTTCAAGCTACTCTTGTTTCCAGTTCCCAGTACCCTAGCCCAGTTTCCAGTATCTGGTACTCCAGTCCAGTTTCCAGCATTCCAGTATTCAAGTCGTGTTCCAATATCTTGTACTCTTGTTCATTGTTATAAAGATCGTCTTGATTCCTATTTACTCATCGTGCATTCGGTCATGCCGACCTTGACTTCTTGTCTAGCCTTGTACCTCTAGTCTTATCTCTTGTTTGTGTTCAGTCATATTCTCGTCCTTGACAAGTATGGGCATGAAGAGGCCCATTGTTATGACTTGCATCCTGAGCTACGGCCAGGCCAGTTCCAAGGGAATAATGGTGGCCGCAGGTAACAGAGACAATGAGACCAGGAGCTGTGGAATGAATATTTTTCTGACCCCAGTCAATGGTGGGACAATCGAGGCAAAAGGTAAATGCCTGTTGGATTACAGAGAATAGCAAATGCAATTGAGCATAAGAACTAGTGTGATAAGTTGAGTTGGGTGTTTCCTAGAACAATTATAGGCTTTCATAGTCAGTTGCTAGCAACACGGAAAGGGTGAATGCATGATTTGTGCAAAGGCATGGATAGCTGAAGGAGCAGGGATAGAGTGTGGGTCCAGATTCATCTAAGAGGGCCAGATTTCAAGCTCCACAATACATGTGATTCCCTGTGGATCAATAGCTACCAGAAACCTGCATGGGTAGATGGTCAACTGGCAGCAGCGGCACAATTGAGATAATCAGTCACTGCTAATGAAAACATCTTCTTCAGCACATTTCACCCTATTTTTCCCTCTTATTAGAATCGGCCCTAACTTTCCATGTTGAATTCTGCAAGTTAGCTGGTTGAGTGAATCTAGTGTCAAGTTAAATAAGCACAGTGTGAAAACAGCTAGAATAAAACTAGTTATTTGTATTTAACACTTGGATTTAGGTCAAGTGTTAAATCAGGTGTCAAGTTTAGTTTGACACCTGGTCCGTCTTATCTTCACGAGAGCGGCAGTCGCGCAGCTCATCTCTCTCGAGTTGAGCCTGCGCGACCAAGCTCCTGCATGCGTTTAGATTTGAGTGTGCTTATGTAGGGGTACAGGTTGTTGTGGGGTGGAGTCCCCATAGCTTGGGGTGCCCCTGGCTCAACTTATGTTTTCAAAGAGTGATGTTGATGGATAACCTGTTTCTTGTGTTGAGAGTGTGTGTCCTTTCAAGCTTTCTTATCACTCGAGAGAGATCACTCTATCTAGTTTTCCAGTGCTAAACTAGATATGATGTTTTTGTTTTTTTTTTAAGCACTATTATAATATAGATGGTCATGGTCTTGTACACAGCTCAAGCAATGAGCATAGAATGGCGCTAGCTGGAGTTTGTCTCACATCCCCAGTCGGACTCGGGGGGTATAGGTAGAAGAGAGAGTAATGGTGGTATGTCCAGATTCCTGTTGGCATTGGTGAGGTGTGTTTCCACTGTAGGGGCGCCGCCGCCTGTGGAGGATATGTCGATGGCAGCTGGTGGTGGTGTGATGTTAGGGCCCCCATAGAGCCCGCTACGGTGAATGAGAGCAGCGAATGGGGCAGCAGTGAATGGGAGTTCAAGTAGAGCCAGCGGCTGGTGAGCCTTTGGGTGTGCATTCTCTGCGATAATGGCCGCGCCTTGCCCTGTGGGTTGATTGAGCCTGCATGGGGGGGGTGGGTAGCTTTTCAAGTACCTTATTTGCATGCTCGTAGAAGAGTGCTAAGTTAGCACCTAGATTCTTGGTGATGGAATACTGGAGCGACAGGAGGTCAGTGTGATGTCCTTCCTGCCGGGCGGCCATGCTGATTGAGACCCTATTTTCCATGGCCACTCAATCCTCTTTGATATCTGTCTTGATGGAGATGGCCTGAGCGGTTAGTCGCTTGTTGATTTCTGCCATTAGTGAGTCGTGGCCTTGTTTTTTGGTTTGAGGTCGTCTTGGAGCTGATTCAGGCCCTTGGTCACTAACGTGAGCACGTCGTGTTCCGCTACGACTTCCTGGGGCATAACGGCGAGGCCAGTTACACTGGCACGACGTGAGCAGAGCTGCGGTTTTATGAGGGCAGTAATTGATAGGCCTGATGCTGGATCAACTGGAATACCCTTTGGGAGTTGAGTAAGTGGCCCGTCAATTCCAGCGGCAAGTTTATTGCCAGGTGAGGTGCCAAATCCTGCAAGTCGTGGCCTCTTGTCTTTTTGGAATCGGAATACGAGCTCCCTGTCATACTTTTAAGAGCGTTGGAGGAGCATTGAGGCCTGGGCTAGCAGCAGCCAAGGGCATTGCTGGTCTGGCTGAGCATGTAACCCAAGTATCGAGCAATGGAGGTAGCGGCCCCTGCTGGAGGATGCATATCCAAGATGCAGGGATGGTCTGGATGATGCTGGCATAACCTGCAATAGTGTGGCTTCAGATTGAGTCCACCGTGACTTGCAAGCACTCCCCATGAATGAACTTGTCCAAGCTTTTTATGCACTTGGAGTTTCTCGCATGAAGGTGTCAAGGTGCGGCAGTTTTGCTCATGTACGATGTGAAGGAGCGGCTGTGGCTTGTGTGCAGGCAATGTCACTGTTGTAGTATCAAGACTTTCAGTCTTTGCGACCGTGAGTGGCAGATCTTGCAATAATATTGTGTTGTAAAGCAGACGCATGTCTGTGAAGCCAGTAGAGGAAAGGACAGTGTGTAGCGACGTTGTGTAAGGAGAGTGCATCGTTGCTGTGAAGGAGCGGCTGTGGCTGTAAAGTAGAAAGGGAGGACGTTCGACGACGCCTCGTGTCGTGGTGTCAACGCATTACGGCGATCAGATTTCTCCTGTTCTGTGAAGAGCAGATCAAAGAGGATTGGTTTCTTGCTTCTATTCAGGCCGGTTACGTCTCTGGAGGGGAGCTAACCCGTTACTGTTCAGGGTGTGCACCTTCATTGTAGATAAACGAGGCGCTTTGGACCCTTTAACGAGGCTTGGCGTTGGACGCTTTGAAGTTGGTTGATTGCAAGCATGAGTAGAGAACATTACACAGGGGGATATGCATGTGGGCGAACCTTTTGCTGGTCAGGGCCTGCTGGTGTGAGAGCTGCTGCAGGCAGTAGCGTCGGCTGTTGGTGAGACGAGATAGAAGCACTTTGGGTCTTCAATCCTGAGTGCCTCAGTACGTGAGCATTGTCCGCACCAGCTTGATTTTGCATAGACCTGGAGGGGAATGGCCTCGGGAACCCGTAGATAAACAGGGAACAGGGAACCAAGACAAGTATTTTTTTTATTTTTTTTTAAAAAAAAAGTTTTCTTTGTATTTGTTTTGTCTTATTTTTTTTTAAAAAGGGGAAAGAAAAGAAAAAGGTGTTATGTTTAAAGAGCCTGGTTGGTCATATCTTCGTCAAATGAGCTCCGTTTGACTCAGTTTTTGAGGGGATAGCTGCAGAAAGGGAAAAGCTACATATCTAGACCTGGTTTTTTTGTTTTTGGGACTCTGCTAAAAATCTATGGAATTTTTAGAGTGTGAGTGTGCCATGAAAGATCCACAATCCTGTTTCTAGAACCTGTTCTGGTCTACATGAGAGATAAATCTGGGGATGTACTCCTTGTATGGCTGGGGGAAATGAGGACGTGATTGAAGGGCAGGTCTCTTCTCTTAGCCTGTGCACCAAAGGGGACAAGATTTATGTTTCCCAAGGAACTCAGACTGATTTGAGTGGAGAACAGTTAGACGAGTTGATTGCATACTGGGAGTCAGGCATTAGTAGTGGACAACAAACTGCTGTAGTTGGCGTTGAGGGCCTCAATATCGCCTTGGACAGTCAGAACTCTGTTGGAGCCAGCAGTTCTGCAGCTATAGGTGAAATACCAAAGTGGGTGAAAGCTAGGCTTGGAACACAGCCAAAGATAGCCCCGGGGACCAAGGTGTTCAGCCACAAGGCCGTGGTGTACTGGAGCAGAGGAGCAGGAGCTACACAAGTTTGTGCAATCAGACATGGTTGCAGCCGGATACGCTCTGCACAGGGCAACCACGAGTGGGGGTTCATCAGCAATGACATGTTTGTTGTGCGTGAAGGAGATGCAATCATTCGCAATGAGGACACCTGCAACCGTCTCAAAGCTTTCGAGTTGAGAGACTATCAGACCCTACCTTTGTTTTCTTTAGTATTCAGTGAGCGGGAGATAGGGGAGTATTGCTTTGTCTCTACCTGGCAGAAAGAGGAGGAGGGTTGGTTAGAGCGAGCTATTGTAGTTTGGAACAAGGTTAGTGACAGGTTTCTGGACATAGATACCTCCTACACCTTACCATCATGCAGAGCGAGGCACTTTGAGAGAAGTCTGGCAGTTGATAGCATAGATCAGGATTAGATCTTGCTTGTCGGGCTTCTATTCTTCCCCTCCATCTCTGTACTATTTTCATTACCTTGTACTTGTAGTTGCCAAAGCCTCTCTTGGTGGAGGCCAGTCAGTCCGGGGTTTTGGGCTGGGCTATTCTGCAGGATCAGCATTGCAGCTGGATTTTGGTGTGGGGGTGTTGATGTTTTGATTTCTTGTGTTTGGATCCCCCCCAACACCTGCATGCTTGACTGTGCGCCATGTTGGTTTGTGTGGGCGCTTGCTTTCATAGGGATTAGGCCGGATTTGATCACCGGTCAATCCTAGAGTATGCTGTCGGTGGTGAGGCTGGAGTGATGACCAGCAAGACCACCAGTGTTTCTTCTATGGTGAGGCTGGGTTGATGACCAGCCAACCATAGGAGTTCTTGCGGCGGATGCAGGTGCAGGTGCCCTGAGCCATTGGGATATGACCCTTAAACTGCAACAGGTGCCCACCCGTGTCACTATTAGATTAGTACTAGAGCCTTATAGTGTCACGTGGAGGAGGTGCACATTGTGAGTGTCATTACGGAGTTACCCAAGGGTTTTGAGGGGAGTACGGCTACAGGCAGTAACAGTGAGAGTGGGTTCACAAGACGAGGTATTCGGTTCAGACCACCTTCACCGCCACCCTCAATTACTATAGAGTCAGACACAGACTCGGAGGCTTCATCAACAGGTGTGCACTTTCATTCGCCATTGTTGTGGGACGACATAGAGGAGATGTATAGAGCTACCAAGGGGCCTCGTAGGTACTCTAGAATTGTGGGCACAATTGAGTTGGATGACTTTATCCAGGAGTTCGACGGCTGGTGTGATTTGCAGCAGATGCGCAATCCACAGCTATTCACCCCATTCATGGCGTTGGAAGGGACTGTTCCAGCATTTGGAAGGCCCGCCTATGGACGATTACCACGAGTTCAGGCGAGGACATGAAGCAGAGATTGAGGAGTGGAGGATTGTATTGGTCACCTGACTACGTCTCCATTACTCGAGGCACGACGCGACCAGTAGCTGCATCAGTACCAATAGCTCCCACTGCCAGCACTAGTAGTGGAGCAAGTAGTGCTGGTACTTCTGCAGGTGGTACCAGTTCAAAATGTGCTACTACTCCTCTTGCCACGACTACAACACATGTGCCTAGATTCAACCCGGTGGTGGAGTTCTTCCAGGAGTTGCGGAGGAACTACCAAGGTGTACGGACAGATAAGCTGCGAAGTTTGCAAGACTCCCAGTTGCAAACCCAGTGAGAGCTGCGAGAGGCGTACACTCGTATGAGGCGCTTGATAAGTGTGACCCAAGGGGTTACTGAAGCTCAGTCAATCCAGTTTTGGTATGGAATTCTGGACAAGGAGCTCAAGAGAAGGGTGCGAGATGCAACCCTGTTACAAGCAGCCCAACCCACATTAGCAGATGTGTTTCTGCTGGCTGAGCGGATTGAGCTCAACATGGTGGAGGAGCGAGTTGTTACATTGGATTTGGCAAGGACATGCCTGCACGGGGCACAGCTGTCAGCCCACAGGCACAAGGGACTGCCCAACAGCGTGGTCAGGGGGGCAAGGTTTGCCCAGCCCAAGTTCCATGGAGCTTACAGGGGACCTCAGGTGCAGAGGCCCGTGGCATCTTTTGCAGGCCAACAGCAACCAGGGGTGATATGTTGAACATGTGGAGGACCCCATGTCAAGAGAGATTGCCCAGAGAGTGGCAAAAGGCCGGCACAAGCACAGCCTGCACAGTTGCAGTGTGGGCATTGTGGCAAGTATGGGCATGGAGATGCCCAGTGTTATGACTTGCATCCTGAGTTGCGCCCAGGCCAGTTCCAAGGGAACAATGGTGGCCGAGGGCGAGGTGGACCAGCCCAAAGAGGACGAGGTGGTCGGGCACGAGGTGCAGGCCAAGGGCAAGCTCCACATGGCCAAGGACGCGGAGGTCAGGGTGTTGACCAAGGCATGGCCAATCGGCTTCAGCAGCAGCTAGAGCAGAGGCTCGCTGCCATGGCTATAGCTCAGGCGGTACCGGCTCCCAGGCGGGATGGTCCACCTCCTGCTCCTGAGGGAGGAGATATGGGAGGCATGGGATTCATGTGTGGAGCAGCGCTACCACTAGAGCAGGTGGAGTCTGCTGCAGCCATGACTCGAGGAGCAGCACGAGTTCCTGAGCCACGAGGTGCAGAGGTGGAATTGGATCCACAGCGTGGGGAGGCAAGCCGTCAGGCGAGGCTTCCTCAGTCATTCACATTGGCGGAGACTGTGTCGACGCCATCCATGGCACCTAGTTCTTGCCCGACTGTTACCGAGGCGGAGGTTACTATGCCATTGGGGAGAGCTACACGTGCAGCATTGACTCCTGCTGCCAAGGCTAGTGCGGCCGGTGTGTTATTGGGGGTAGCCACCTCTGTGTGTCAGCCCCACTGTTCTCGGCAACAATGATTGCGACGCCGGGGTGAGACCAGCTGCAGTGTTCAGACTAGCAGCAACACTCTGTGAGAGTAGGGAGGTCACTTCATCTTCTGCGGAGTTAGTGGAAGGTGTAGTGGCAGAGGGATCCTCGGATTTGAGGGTCAAGACTGCCACGGCTGCGCCATGGCAAGCTGCAGCTGCCAGGTTGACAGAGCTGCCAGCTAGGCCAGCCTTTGAGCGCGCCACGGTGACACCTGGAGTTGTCTTGTTAGACAACCAGGGAGGCATTTTCACTTTGAGTGGACCGGCAGGCAAGAAGTACCGGCCACGGTCGGGTCTTGTTGGACTCGGAGCTCAGCCACTGATGTTGGGCAGAGCTGCTATTGCAGGTTTGGGCCTCATGGAGGCGGATATGGAGCCTTGTCCTTTCCAGATACAGACATCTCTGGGAGGATCAGAGCAGGCTCGGGGCATGACACGGCATTAGTTGGCCATTAGACTGAGCAGCCGGATCATCCTAGAGATGGCTCAGTGATGCGAGCCAAGGCCATTGTGACAGACGCGATCTCTTACGATGTCCTTGTTGGTGGGGCAGTGTTATATCCATGGGCTTCACCCTGGACTTTTGGGAGGAGTCAGCATCCTACAGGCCTGGATGGCAGTCAGGCGATGGTCGCCGTGCACAGCTCCCTGTGACATTCATTGGGGGTATAGCGGCTGCCAGCGGGCAAGATGCCAACACTAGCCGCCTTTACAGCTGCAGTTAGTTGGCCTGGAGAGTTGCTGGAGGGCAATGCCCATGCAAAGGATGTGCCACCTCCAGCAGAGCAGGATGACATGCATGGTATGGCGGAGTTGTCTGCCATGGTTACTCACACTCCATTGTGGGGTACGAGCAAGGATTTGCAGCAAGCTGCTGATGGACGGGTGCAACAAGCTTGGGTAGAAGCTTTTCGTACCATCAGGAGGAGGAGAGTGCGGTGATTGCACCAGGACCACCCCAGTTGTCGCCATTGGACACCACACCTCTTGTGTGGCAGTGCCCGGATGAAGGCATATGCCTTCTGGACTTGTTTGGCGGGATCAGCACTGGATTGGCTGCAGTGCTGCAGGCAGGTATACAAGTTCGACGTTACCTGTATGTGGAGAGGGATGAGACTACACGACGCGTCTCACTGCGCCATGTTGCTCAGATGCTGCAGCAGTACCCTGAGTTGTTGCCGGTGTCTGCAGTTCGTGGATATCAGCAGGTCTTGCCAGCAGACATTGCGTTGTTGGGGGCGCAGGATTTGGAGCGGGTTGGCTCCATTGATCTGGTAGTGGCAGGTTGGCCCTGCCAAGGGCATTCATCAGCCGGGCATGGCAATGGATTGCTAGACTCAAGGACGGGTCTGTTTTGGGAGTTGGTGCGGATTTTGCGCCACTTGCAGCTTCATCAAGCTGTATCTCCGGCATACATCTTGGAGAATGTGCCGCTGATGGGTGATTCTCGGGCCAGGGTGATGGCCAGTGTGCATCAAGTCCGGTCGTGGCTTGGGTCAGCAGTGTTGCTGGATGTAGCTGCAGTGGGGTCACGAGCTCATCGTCCACGACTATGGTGGACTAACTTGATGCCACCCGCACTGCTCAAGCGTGCATTTGATGGGGTGCAGCGGCCAGCACACCTCACCGTGGATGGCATTTTGGACACAGGAAGGCAGTCTCAACGTGTGAGACACGATGACCGTTCGTCTTTGGCAGTGGTCAACAGGGTGGGTCAACCACGAACAGCATTACCGACACTGCTCAGCTTCCCAGGATCCCATGCTTTTCGGGATGGTGGACCTGGCCTCCTGTGGGATGCTCAGTTGCAACAGTTAGTGGAGCCTAATGCCGACGAGCGAGAGCGGGCTATGGGGTTTTCCACTGGGACCACGGCGGTGCCTTCTCTTTCTGAGGCATCACGTCGTCAGGTGTTGGGGCAAGCAATGGATCTCAATTGCTTGACCTGGATTATCAGCTTGGCTATGGCTGAGCAACGTAGAGTGCGGAGCGCACTTCCCTTGACGGTCTCTCTGCCTACCGAGACGGTACAGGCAGCGAGTGGGGGGCGAGCCGGTGAGGACCACGGGGTGTAGACATCCATGGCACACGTGGAGGTGCTCGGAGGTCCAGAGGGAGTTGGCAGCCAAGGCAGCTGTGTGATGGATAAGGTTGGGGATTCTTCTCGGGTTGAGGAGGTTCTCAATGATGAGATGATGGGGCAGGATGAGGCCTTGTCATTGACTGAGCAGGAAGGGAGTACTGCTCAAGAGGTTGCAGCATAGCAACCACGGGACGTGTCCTCTACCTCTAAGCCCACTGGACTTAAGGTTGCAGTTACGGAGGACAATTGGGAGCCTGACATTGGACCCATTGTCACCGGAGGAGAGAGACGACGTATGCGGGGGTTGCTGAGGGCTTACAGGAATTGCTTTGCCTTCAGTTTGAAGGACTTGAGAGCACTGAAGGGTCAAGAGATTCGCATTGAATTGGCTACTGACACGCCAATCTTTCGGAGACCCTATAGATACAGTGAAATGGAGAGGTCCTTGATTCAGATGAGAACTCAGGATCTTTGGGAGGTAGGTTTGGTAGAGCTCTCTGGTGGAGAGTATGCTTCAGCCACAGTGATGCCAGCCAAGAAAGATGTCTATGGCAATTGGATGGAGAGACGTATGTGCGGTGATTACCGGCCTGTAAATCGTCAGACCAAGTCCGATAGGTATGCCATGCCGACACTAGAGGAGATCTTTGATGCCATTGGGCATTCCAAGGTCTTTAGCACGTTGGATTTACAATCCGGATATCACCAGTTGCCGATCAAGGAGGCGGATAAGCAAAAGACGGCATTCTGGGGGATCAATGAGCACGGGAAGGATTGCCTATACCAGTGGCGGTTCTTACCATTTGGGCTTAAAAACGCTCCCGCTGAGTTTCAAAGAGTCATGGACAAGATTCTAGCAGGGGTGGAGTTTGCTCGGCGCTACATAGATGACATCATCATCTTTAGTGCTACGGTGGAGGAGCATGAGAGACACCTTCAGGGGGTATTTGAGCGCTTGAGGACGCACGGATTGAAGTTACATCCGGCAAGTGCAAGTTTTTCCACAACCAGATTGAGTATCTGGGTCACATGATATATCCTGGAGGATTGGGGGTACAGCAGACTAAGGTAGAGTCCATTGCACAGGTTCCACGCCCCACGGATGTGAGCCAAGTTCGAGCTTTCATGGGGTTAGCAAACTATTACAGACGGTTTGTTAAGGGATTTAGTGCCATTGCAAAGGCTCTAACCAAGCTGACCAAGGTGGACCAGGAGTGGCAGTGGGAAGATGAGCAAGAACAAGCTTTTCAAGACTCAAGGCGAGGTTGACCTCGGCGCCCATCTTGAGACGACCTATCAGGGGGCGTCCTTTTCAGCTGCATACAGATTGGAGCATGCTGGGGCTTGGAGCGGTGCTCACACAGGTGGATGATGAGGGGAGAGAGTTCGTAGTGGCTTATAGCTAGCCGCTCGAACAATGCTGCAGAGTCTAAGTATAGCTCATATGAGGGAGAATGCTTAGCTGCAGTGTGGGCCGTGGCACACTTCAGGTGCTATCTATACGGCAATCTCTTCACCCTTGTCACGGATCACCAACCACTCAAGTGGTTGATGGAGTCAGACAAGCTTACGGGGAAGCTTGCACGGTGGGCACTCATCCTTCAAGAGTATGACTTTCAAGTGGTGCATCGACCGGGTTTGGTCAATCGCAATGCAGATGGGTTGAGTCGCAATCCATGCACGAGCCAGCAGGATGACACTGGAGCTCGGTGGCATGGTGAGACGGACGAGGAGATGGTGCCCGGATGACATGCATCTGCATTTCTGTGTATCTTGGCAGCGGAAGGCCAGGTTGGACCTGCAACAGGGATAACTGTAGATCAAGTGTCTGAGGACCTGAGGCCAGCAATGAGCAAGGTGGCGCCAAAGATATACATGAGGATTCAGTTGTGTTGGACTACCTCCGCACTGGAGACACTGCAGCCACTGTGACTGCCAAGGAGAGGGATCGGATCCTACAACGAGCCAAGAGGTTCAAGTGGGAGGGGACACACCTGCTCCGAGTGTGGGAGGATGGTCGAGTGAGGATTGTGCCTCACCCAACACAGCGGGCACGGTTAGTGCGGCATGCCCATGAGGAGTTGGGGACATTTTGGGGTGCGACGCACTCATAGTCTACTGCAGGGGCAGTATTGGTGGCGTGGTATGCACATAGAGGTGCAACAATTTGTGGCTAGGTGCATGGTGTGTGACAGGGTGCGTGCTTCATTCAACGCCCCTACTCCACAATTGCACCCTCTTCCGATCATGGGATTGGGCTACAGGTGGAGTCTTGACTTCGCAGGGCCGTTGCCACTGACCATG
Source organism: Takakia lepidozioides (assembly GCA_030704615.1). Classification (NCBI taxonomy): domain Eukaryota; kingdom Viridiplantae; phylum Streptophyta; class Takakiopsida; order Takakiales; family Takakiaceae; genus Takakia; species Takakia lepidozioides. The sequence goes on from CM060731.1 coordinate 25,088,844, forward strand.
CGCCACAACAAGTACGTGTTGGTGATGGTGGAGCACTTCTCCAAGTGGATTGAATTGGTTCCATTGCCTGATAAGGCTAGTGAGGGAGCTGCGTATGCATTCTTGGATTGTGTGCTTAGCCGCT